>JAAGKR010003931.1:18127-56111 GCA_011419295.1 Clarias macrocephalus | reverse complement strand
CTCCACACACACACACACACACACACACACACACACACACACACACACACACACACACATACACACACACATACACACACACATACACACACACATACACACACACACATACACACACGCCCTTAAACATTTTACAGCATTTGCCATTATTCATGCGCCATTATGTTTTATTCACAATACCACCAAAATTATTGAAATTCACATTTGAATTAAACATTATTTGCATTATTTGAAAATGTGTCTTGAAAGTGCTTCCTTTTAGCTCTTCTTATCCATTTAACAGACGATAACCCTTCTACACAACAAAACAATTATTTTTTATTTCAGTTAATTATTTTTATTCCCAAAAATACTGACAGTCCTAATGTTAGCAGGTCAAAATATTGTTTCAAAAAGAACCACAATGTTCACAGAATGGTTCTGAAGCTGTTTTGCTTTGGGTCATTCTCTTGTTGAACTGTAAATCATCACCCCAACCTGATAAATCTAGAGAAGATTTCCACCGTGGATAGCTCTTTAATTTTCTGTATCTGTTTTTTGCTCTATACTGACTAGTCTAACAGTCCCGGCACCTTATTAAAACCATTCCTATAGGCAAACACGGTGGTGACAGCAGCATCATGCTGTGGGGATGTTTTTCTGTAGCCGGGACTGTTAGACTAGTGCCTGATTTCCCGATTCCAATTAGTTCAATATTTGTGTAATCAGATCATGTTTCCCAGCAGGCTGTCATGTGGCCTTTAGTGGGGAATAGCTTCTGTCTGGCTAATATATCATATAGGCCTGATTTGTGAAGTGTTGCAGTGATGGTTGTCCTTCTTTAAAGCTCTCTCATCTCCACAAGGGAACTCATGATCTCATTTAGAGATTAGAGATATTAGATTCTTGGTTACCTCTCTGACCAAGCCACATCTTCCCCAATTGCTTTTTTTTTGGCTGGGTGGGCAGATCTGGAAGCCACCATGCTCTGTCATTTTCAGTGCTGCAGAGATTTTCTTGCATCCTTCCCCACATCTATGTCTTCCACAATTCCGTCTCACGGGTCTACAGATAATTCTTTCAACCTCATGACTCAACGCCAGAGTGAAATTGTGACTTTCCTACTTATGTCCAATTAATTCAATTAGGCACTGGTGGACTCCAATCAAGTTGTAGACGCATTTCAGGGTCATGGATAGGAGCAGGATGCACTAGAGCTCAATTTGCAAGTGGCATAACAAAGGATCTAAATGCTTATGTAAATGGGATATTTTAGTCTTTTTATATACAGTATGTCACAAAAGTGAGTACACCGCTCACATCTCTGCAAATATTTAGTTATATCTTTTCATAGGACAACACTACATAAATGACTCTATGACAAAATGAAAAGTAGTCAGTGTAAAGTGTGTATAGCAGTGTAAATGTATTGTCCCCTCAAAATAACTAAAAATACAGACAATAATAGCTGAACCCCTGGCAACAAAAGTGAGCACACCCCTAAGTGAAAATGTGAAATGTCAATATTTTGTGTGGCCCACCATCATTTTCCAGCACAGCTTGAATTCTCTTGGCCATGGAGTCACCAGAGCTTCACAGGTTGCCACTGGAATCCTCTTCCACTCCTCCATCACAACATCACAGAGGTGGTGGACATTTAACACCTCATGCTCCTCCACCTTCCTTTTCAGGATGCCCCAGAGGTGTTCTATGGGGTTTAGGTCTGGAGACATGCTTGACCAGTCCATCACCTTTACCCTCAGCCTCTTTAGCAAGCCAGTGGTCATCTTGGAGGTGTGTTTGCACTCATGCAGCCCCAGATCATGACACTCCCACCACCATGTTTGACGGTAGACAAGACACACTTGTCTTTGTACTCCTCACCTGGTTGCCGCCACACACGACGCTTGACACCATCTGAACCAAATAGGTTTATCTTGGTGTCATCAGACCAAAGGACGTGGTTCCAGTAATCCTGGTCCTTAGTTTGCATGTCTGCAGCAAATTGTTTGCAAGCTTTCTTGTGCATCATCTTTAGAAGAGTTCTTCCTTCTAGGACGACATCCATGCAGAGCAATTTGATGCAGTGTGCGGCATACGGTCTGAGCACTGACAGGCTGACCTCCCATCCCTTTAAGCTCTGCAGCAATGCTGGACGCACTCATCTGTTTGTTTTCCAAAGCCAATCTTTGGATCTGACGCTGAGAATGTGCACTCAGCTTCCTCTAAAAGCACTGGATGGTCTTGAGTGTTGGCTATCTTCTTATAACCTAGGCCATCTTTATGTAAAGCAACAATTCGTTTTTTCAGGTCTTCTGAGAGTTGTTTGCCATGAGGTGCCATGTTGAACTTTCAGTGGCCAGGTTGAGAGAGTGGAAGAGCTTTTATACCAAATTTAACTCACCTGCTATCTGGTGACACCTGAGACAGTGTAACACTAAAGAGTCACATGACAAAGGGGAAGGAAAATGATTAATTGTGTTCAATTTGTACATTTTCACTTAGGGGTGTACTCACTTTTGTTGCCAGGGGTTCAGCTATTATTGTCTGTAATTTTAGTTATTTTGAGGGGACTACAATGTAGTGTTGTCCTATGAAAAGAACTAAATATTTGCAGAGATGTGAGGGGTGTATATGTAATTTAACGACATGCTGCAACGAGCTGTTTTTACTTTGTTATTGTGGAGTATTCTGTGTAGAATGATGAGGGAAATGAATTTGAATCCATCTTAGATGAGTGTGAAACCTAAAATCATGGGTCTCTTGAAAGGGTCTGAAAACGTTCACTCGGCGATGTACTACTGATTCAAATTTAAACACAAGATGACATTGATATTTTGAAGTAATGGTTAACTATTTGAATAACTAAAAAAAAAATTTATTTCATTATTAAAAATGAGAATAAAGTCACAGGTAATTAATGCCCTGATAGCAATCTGCAGGACTCCAGCTCCCACTAGTTCCAATCAGCCCTAAAAAAAAAAAAAAAAAAGCAAATCACCTCATCCACATTGAAGAACAGTAAATCCTGTTCCTCTTCTAAATCCACACTCCCTCTGTGCAGACATTCCCCAACCCCACGCACAGATCATTAGTTCCCTGTGCTGTTACTAGAAGCTCTAATTAAGCCTTCATTAATAATGAAGTATCACCATGAGGAGCGTTTCCTGCTGAGAATTTACATAGGCAGACCCCAGAGCTGAATACTCCATGTGAGGTCTAAACCATGATCCAGACCAGGATGTTATTTCAGGAATTAAATCTTTATATATGACACATAAAGGCAGATATTGTAAGGATTCAGTAAAAACACCTACATATACAGTACAGTCACATGCCATCTGGAGTTCTCACAGTGAATTAAAAACACAAGTGGGTGTCGAGCATTTATTTCTCTTTCCTTGCACTGGTTTAGAAATAATAATAAGGAGAAATAATTCAGTTTGGATTGTAATTGAGAATAGAGTATGTGCTGATACACGATAGCTCCAGGCTATAATATACAGTAACTCATGGGCTGCATACTATTGCAGGAATATTATATTACACAGAAATAAAGCTAAAGAAAATTCACTTTTTAATCTTTTTTTTTTTGTACAGTCTCATGGGTCTCTTGCAAATGTATACATGCAAAGACATAAGACAAGCACATCACATCCTTCTTTAACTATGCATAATTGATAAATTACACATATCTGGCAACACCCTTTAGCAATGCGTGTAAAATGTTTCACGTCAAACTGCCATCTCAGCAAGGGACATTTCCTAACTGCTTTTGAAAATACTAAAGCACAATTGCGGCCCTGTAAATGTTAGTATTGTAAACGTATTGCTTCTTAAGCTGTTGAATTTATACACACTGTTGGGTTAATATTACTAATGATAGCTTGTGTTGGATGCTGAAGCAAGATAAATCTTCGTACTAGTAGGAGAATTGGTATTAACCACACTGTGTGTTATTTCACAATTATATCCTCAAACTTCTTTCATGCCATGAATAAAATCCCTTAAATATACACTTGTTTTGTGTATATACACTAATCCACTTGTTTTGTATTTCAAAAATGTGGGTTGGACAAGCTTCAAATGGGTAGAAAATCCTTTTCAATGGTTCAATGTAAGTGGGTTAAAAAAAAGGTTATCTTTTCCCAGCTGTTTCTGGTCCCTGCATTCTGATTGGTCAGGAAAATGCACTTTCACCAAGTGGTTATCAGAAGCAATTTATTTAAAGCTACAGATACTGAAACGGCATGTTTGAAGAATTACTGAAAAAGAGGGAAATTCAGGTTTTATTTCATCAATGTAAAATTAACACACATTTTGGAGATCTCTAAGACTTATGTGTTATGTATTGTATAAGTTTTAAAAGGAGTAGAATATGCAAGCTTTAAGAGATTCTCAAAATTTGAGAAATCATGCAGGCCAAACAAATGCAACTATGATTAAGAGGTGAGCAGATTTCTTTAATACTTAAAAATAGTTTATCTACATAGAACTCTACAAAGCCCAGGCGTGGCTTTTAAGAAATTTCCTTTTTTTTTTTTTGTCTAATATTTTTCACATTCTGTGATTCCCTGATTTGTCTGTGGCAGTATACTGTAGGCATATTTGATATTTAAATGCATTTCAAGAAAAAAATAAATAATTCAGTGAATGAAGTTCAAATGCAGTTAATTAGGAATTTAAAAGTACCGAATCCCCACTTTAACTGTTAACTCGCTCACCTTCCCCTTCTACCATTTCCTCTGCTGTTGGGGCTGTGTGCAGATTCTCAGGCAGGAGCTGACTGGCCTCAGCCGTGACGTAGCCACACACTTTAGGAGCGGCGAGACGGCTCACGTTCCGGATGTCTTCCGATCGATACACCAACAAGCGTCCATCCGGCTGGCCTTGAGTGAGCCTCCACAGAGGCTACACATAGCAGGCAAAACGTACATAAGAGAATCACTCATTATACGGCATAATGGACATCAGCACAGGCATCAACAGGGTGATTCCACACTCGGTTATAATCATTTTGATATTTGAATAAAACACAATGTACTTTTTGGGCTGTGCATAAAACAGATGTGAAAAAAGCAATGGCAGGATGAGTAGGTGACATGTGAAACTAACCTCTATGTTGTACTCTGCCTCATCGGTCAGAATGTGAGCTGTGAAGTCGTTGTCATCGACATGTGCCTGTACGCGTGAGTTCTCCTCCCCTGCAAGCGGAGGCTGTAAAGTTAACACTGGAACCTAGATGGTCTGATGCAACAAACCCACTACCCGCAACATACAATACCTAGACACTTTAAATAGCCAGCCTACTCTGCTATGTTAGAACTATTAATTATTTAGTAGCTACTATAAGAAAAGGTACAGCATTTGCTGTATCCATATGTAACATTCATTTATGATGTAAAAAATTATACAAATTCTATTAGAGCAATTAAGTTCGGAAACTGAGTCTAAAAGATTCAAAAATTAAAGATTAAAATGGCTTAAAAAGAAGACATCTCTCTCTTTGATACAAATGAGAAGGCTTGTCGTTTAACCAGGTAAGAATAAACACTACACAAGCACATCACACTGGCATGTATGAACGGGAGAGAATAACTTTTTATTTATGCGTCATAACTGACCTATGACATGGCCTGTAAAGAAGTTCTCTCTATGAATTTCATAGTTCCTCTGTGTGCCGTCTTTCTCCAAAACCACCGCACTGAAGTCTTCAGTGAACAGGTCAGTGTTGGATGTCAAGTAAAGCCTGAAATGCCTGAAAAAACAAGTACAGAGATAGCAAGAGTAGCAAGAAAAAAATACATCGTATACACTGAACACAAAACTCAGCATGGCTCTCCTCATCACAAGCCTAAATCCAGGGTACAGACTGAACAATTCAGGCCATATCGCTCTGCATATGTACTCAGGAAGCATGGTGTCGTTACTTATTAAGTTACACCACACTGATATCATTATTATTGTTTAAAAAAAAGACCAAAAAACTGTTCCTTCCACTAATAGAAGCTTCATACTGGAAAATGTCACTAGGTTGCACACCTAGGAAATGAGAATGAGCATAAAAACAGATCTGAGGTCATCCAAGCAGAACATAGCATTTACACCACCACTTTCCAGAACAACCAGCATAGGACATAATGAAAACAAAAACTGTTCACTCAGCACAAGGGCCCACCAGAAGAACCTAGGGGAAAGGACACCGGGAGTAACGCTGATAGTCCTGCCAGTAACTCAAGTTCAGAATTAAACCCACTGAGCCGCCAAGCCACCCCAGGAATAATTAAAGAATTCATTCATTTATTCATCTTCTATACCGCGTATACTGTGTAGAGGTTCCAGGGACCTTGAGCCAATCCCAAGAGACTGGCAGGGTACACCCTAGACAGGGTGCCAATCAATCACAGGACACACACCCGCACACAGAATGGGCAATTTGGGAACACCAATTAGCTTAATCTGCATGCCTTTGGAGTGTGGGAGGAAACCGGACTCAGTTGGGCGGGTCTCAGGAATAATCATGAAGGAATTTTAACATCTGCACCAATCTACAATCGACAATACACCCAAGATAAGTTCAAGGCTGACCTGTGTAAGGCTGTGAAAGTAAGCAGTCTCTCGGCATGTGTGTGGCTCTGGACATCTCGCTTACGCACTGAGTGCTGCTGCAAACCGGACACGTTCAGAACATCAAAATCTGACAGTAAGGATTTCAAGTGATCTGCGGTAGAAATATAAAACACAATCTGAAATATCTGTGCAGCAAAAATTGTCAGATTGTATAGTGTTTGTGCAAATCATACATGTGAGTAATGTAATGAGAGCATTAGTCTATACAAGTACACTATATGAGCAAAAGTATTTGGCCAAACCTGTTAATTATTAAATTCAGATGTTTCAATCAATCCCCAGTAAAGGACAATGTTAACGCTTCAGCATACCAAGACATCTCGGATATTACTAAGCTTTCAATTTTTCTGCCTAGATTGGGAGAGGCTCTTCTCTATTCTAGCATGACTGTGCCCCGGTTTATAAAGCAAGTACTATAAAGACATGGTTTGATGACTTCGGTGGAAGAACTTAACCGGCCCCAACACAGAGCCCTGATCTCAACCCCAGCCACCACCTTTGGGATGAACTGGAACGGAGATTGCGAGCCAGGCCTTCTCATCCAACATCAGTGTCTGATCTCCTAAATAAACGCTCTACAGAATGAATGGGCACAGATTCCAACAGAAACACTGAAAATCTCGTGGACAGCCTTGTGTATGCTGTACAGTTATAGCTGTAAAATGGGGACCAACACCATAACGAAGAAAATGTATTTGGATACTGCAGGTTTGGACAAACATTTTTGTCTATGGAATGTGAAACAAGCAGCATAACTAATGTTTATTACTTGTTAGCCTTTACTGGTTCCAAAAATAAAAACAGACATACTGTTAACAGGATACTATTAATTAATGAACGGATTCATTCAGTCATTTCAGGTAAACTATTTGTTTAATGTACAGTTAGAAATGTACTTATGATCTGATGACACAGATTCATTACTTATTTAGTAGCTTTACTGGAGACATTGTAATTCGACTGAAACTTGAATAGGAATTTAAATGAAAAAGTGAAAATTGATACATTGTAGGAATTATGCAACCAAGTTATATGGCCTAGTTTTTTTTTTTTTTTGTAAACGAAACAACCGGCAAAGCTTTCAGAAAGTCATGAAATGAATGATTAGAAATCCACCAACATGAATAAGTTTGTTTCCTACAAATGTTTCCCGAAACTCACCATATTCGCCGTGCGTGCCAGGCTTTTTTGAACACTCTGTCAAAAGTAAAGATGTCAGAAGGAAAGCGATGTGTTTCATGGCGCACTGAGAGCAAACACAACTCCTTTAGGCAACAAGCAGCATGATTTATCCGACGGATTACTGATGTGCTCCTGGATTAACATCTGGCTGGACACGGAACAGAGTCGGCTCTCGGCGTGGACCGCTTACATACACACACAAGTTGAAAACGAGTTCATCTTTCTATCAAACCAGTCTTAAAGTATGTTAAGACGCCAAAAATTCAACTGCGAAAAGTCACCAAACACAGAGCAGACACCCGGAAGTACTTGCTTGAGTGAGCGCGAGAGAGCAGATCAGCTCCATGTGCAGTATGTACTGTATATAGTAAAGACTTGCTTCTTTCTTCTTGGTCTTTAATTTCCCTCACAAATATGTGGTTTAATTTAGTTAGCAGAAAATATAGCCATCCATGATACATATACATATCGTTCTCGCTATAAAAGATTAACTCTGTAGGTTTCAAGAGGAGAAATCCGGGTCAGGACTATTTTTAGTTCATATCTCTACCGAGGTTTAAGTTTTAACTTTGGAAAAGTCAGAGCAAGAGCACACCGAGTGATGGCAGTACATAGGAACAAAGTTTTTTTTTTTCCTTAGGTTCTTTTTTTATTTGGGGGTCTTATTTTTATATCCATATAATAGCATAAATCTATTTATATTGTACTATAAATATAGTGAATATCCATGTCATAATGTACACAGTCTATTTCAAAAGACACCACTGTATATCACATCTCATGTCCATTTGTTGTTCTTTTAAAATACAAAATATTACTGTGAATGTTAAATTATTAGACATGCCTAAAAATTAACATCTTAGCAAATTAAACAAGATGCCAGTGTTGATAAAAGCCAAGAAACTACTTAAATAAATAGTTTAAATTTAAAAACTTTAAAATAATAATAAAAAGTACATTAATTAAATCATGACTTGTATTGAAGCCCAGAAACACACATGCACACACATGATACATATGGTTTATAAAACTGTTACTTTTAATTCAGGTTACATAGCTGTTACATAGGGCATCTGAACATTTTCACAAGGCTCTTGGCAGACTACAATCAACGCTTAGCAAAAACACAATAGTGGTATGTATATCCATCGACATCACTGGACAAACCAAAAAGATCCTCAATATGTGCACAACCCTGCAATGAAAGTATTTAACCAAACCCAAGAGCAATGGGTATGCAGTCTTGGTATTATTTCCCATACCAGTAAATGCTGAAAAATGGGCATGCATGACCTAATCCTTATTTATTCTTATTTTAATCTTTTTTAATTAAGTTTCACCTTTTTGACTTAGGCATGCTTTAAAATAACACAAAGCAAAGGTCTTGACTAGAAAGGAGTGTTTTGTCATGATTCTTAAAAGACCAGTTGGTTTAAAGAGCCAGTGAGCAGAACTGCCAGGCTGAGTAGTGATAGCTAATTAGCTACTTAAGAGCAGCTGTTCCATCTTGACCGTACTAAAGTGAAGGAGTGTTCAAGCAATCACCAACATTCTTCACAAGTTTTAATTTTCAGCAAACATGTATTGCATAAGTGGCTGAAAAATACAGTTTGCTATTGAAGAAAGCCTGTGTGCCTTACCCAAGGCTGTCAGCGCTTGTTAGACATGTCTATGGTCAGCCAATCTGCGGAGAACACATACCAAGTTGTCTGATAATTAATGGACCGCTGACACCATGTGAGGCTAATACTTTTCTACAGCAGACACTGCACATAAAGGCAAAATGGACAAAACTACAAAACCAAGGAATGGAGGAGTTATTTTAACTTAATATCATAATAACCTCAAGCCAGGTGATTAAAGTAACAGGACAATTGGAATTTTCATAAACACGGCTCATTGGAAATGATCATGGGTTTACATGACTAATAATTGTAAGTGAAACAATAAGGAATGAAGATGTGTAAAAAGTTTTTTTTTTTAATTATTTTTTTTCTTTTTTTCCCTTTTTTACATTTTTATCTGTGGAGACAACACGCTGGAGTCTTAGTTTTCTGCATCTTCGATCTCTTCTGATGCACTGTCAGAGGTCCATAACTGAAAGACAGAGATTTGAAAATTACTAACATTACACATGTACCCCTGTTGCTCATTATTGCAAAGTATCTATGCATAAATGATAGAGAAAGCATTGTGATTATAGGCACATTTTCAGAAACTTAATGTATTGAGATACAGCCTTTTTTTTTTCCTTTTTTTTTTTTTTTTTTTAATAAAAGCTCACCAATTGATGTTGTTCCCCTTAAATCTCAGCAACTGGCTAATTACTACAATGATATGATTTATTACAAAACATCTTCCTGTATCTGTATACAGTTATATCCCATCCTGTGGAAGGTTTAACAAATTTGGTTCCTGTTAAACACCTAAAATACTGACATTTCCACAGCGACTGAATAAATGTTTGAATCATCAGACATACAAAGCCCTGTCAAAGTTACCACACTAATATGACCACTTAGAATTGAAGAAACGAATAAGGCTGTGTGCAAGTCTCAATGTTTGTTTTTTCTTGGATCACACTGGTTACAAAGATGTAGCACTTTCCTTCAGCTGCGTGTGCAACTTACTGTGAGGTTGTCTCTAAGTAGCTGCATGATGAGTGTGCTGTCTTTGTAAGAGTCTTCATTAAGTGTGTCAAGCTCGGCAATGGCTTCATCAAAGGCCTACAGTATAAGCAGAGTGAAAAGTCAAGTAAATTCAGTTAAAGTGTCTACGTCACAAAACAGGATGTTAGCATGTGTTCTTGAGTAATAAGCCATCACCCACCTGCTTGGCCAGGGTACAAGCCTGCTCAGGAGAGTTGAGGATCTCATAGAAGAAGACAGAGAAGTTGAGGGCCAAGCCCAGGCGGATAGGGTGTGTGGGCTGCATCTCCTTCTTACTTATGTCAAATGCATCCTGATAGGCACTCTGCGAGTTGCTTATTGTTTCTAAGAGGATGGAAAAAGATATAATCATGCATGATTTAATAATAAATAGGGTTGGGTCTTGAAGATAATTTTTTGAAGTTGCAAACTAGTATGAGTAATCATATCTAATGTGCATTACTAAGGCAAAAGGAAGTCTGCTAATTTTAAAAACAAAATGACATTTTGTCATTTAATTTAAAGGATTAAAAACAGCCTTACAGTCATCAATTAAACAATGTTATTAGATTTTACTAATTTTAAAAAATTTGTGCAATGTGCATTTAAGTTAAAATTTTTCAAAATTTTAATTATTAACTTGTGATCAACTAACACCTTTCTACCAGGGTAGAAAGAACTCGGTACTGTGGTTTACTACAGCTGCAGCTGATAGACCTTGTGGAGAGAGGTGCAATTATGGTTGCTGTTGCCAGACAAATTCAGAAACTGATGATCTGCTGAACAGTCTACAGATTTTTACAAAGAATGGTGTGGGGGAAAAAAAAAAATCCTGTGAGCAACAGTGGAGTGAGCAGAAGCATGTTGTTGAACAGAGGGGTCCAGGGGGAAAAATATCCAAATGGTTTAAGCACACCAAAACATGGAATAAAAAAAAAAATTTTTTTTAATAAGAATCCTCAGCTATCCAGTTTTTGTGAGCCTCTGCTCTCTGTAGCCATAGTTTTCTGTTTGTGGATGATAGAAAAAAGTAGACTCCAATGTGGTCTTCTGCTGTTGTATCTCATCTGCCTCAGGGATTGCCATGTATTTTCTGATATGCTTTTCGGCTCAACACATACAGACAGTATAGCGACTGAGGATTAGAACTACTGTAGCCCTTCCCTCAGCAGCCATTCTGCTTTGATCCCTTATATCAAGGCATTTTTTACCCTCAGGTCTGCCACTCACTGGATGTTTTACTTGTTCTTTATACCACTCAGGAATTTCATGCATAATGCTGCCATCTAATTTTCTTACTGAATAATTGTATGAATGTGCTGGGGAATGTGTTCCTATTAAATGTGGTTGGTGAGGGTAAGCCAATCCTTTTATATTTGATTATAAATTATTTATTTCTCTATATTTCCAATCAGTCATTCATTACTTAAAAAATTATAAAACAAGAACCTAAAAACATTTTTTTTGCAGTTATTCTTGATTGCAGAGTGGTCCTTCCTTACGAAAAAGTATCAAAGAAAGTCCAAACAGACTTACCCTTCTTATCTTCCCCGGAGGCAACCTCAGCAAGATATCTATAGTAGTCACCCTTCATCTTTAAATAGAACACTTTGCTCTCAGCATTAGATGAATTATCAATTAAATACTTGCTCAGGAGCCCCTAAAGAGAAAGCAAGATAAAATATGAATACTTTCAATATATATATTTTTTTATACCATAAACTTGTTTGAATTTTACCACAGAGAAGGTTTAATGCCAGTGGGCTGCCACTCTTACTGTAGATGAGCATTCGATACATCTATTATATAACGACTAATAAGATGTAGTATCTATGGTGCAAGAACTCTACGTCCATTTCATGTGAAAGAAAAACCAAGTGCAAACTTGCAGAACAAGACCATACATCTTGTTCTGGGAGCTGGTGTTGCACAGTTATGTGCAAGGCCATCACATTGGTTAGAAACAACACACGTGATCTTACACACACGGGAAGCACAAATGTGTGAGAGTGTGTATTTGTGTGCAGCCTGCAGACATCCTGTGTGAACCAAGCCTTTTCCTTTAGCTTCTGAGGTCAGTGATGACAGCCCAAAAATACTCTTTCACCCAGGATGCAGTTGAGCCAACACAATGTGAGGCCAACACGGTTACACAGTCACTTATAAAAGTGAAAAACATGCAGCAGGTATAAAGTAAGGCTGCATGAACATATTGCAACTGGGATTTAAACTACAAATGTTTAAACATTACATGGACCATTTTGTATTCATATTTATCTAGGCTAGCAAATAATTTGACAAATTATCTCATTAAGAGCATGTTGCCAATATTTATTTGGTAACTCAAATGACTAAATTCCAAATTTGCAAAAACTATATAATATACTGTAGCTTTAATAAATTGCAGCCTTTTAAATATAAGCTATATTTCAATATAATATATTGAGATTTTGATGGAATAAATTAATAGTGTAATAAGTATAAAGACAGCTCCTGCTCCATCATTATATTCACACATTTCCTTTTACTACCAATCAATCACATTTAAAACTCATTCACCATACTAATATATTAAGTAAGCTCTCCAGACTACGTCACTGTCATAATTTGTTAAGAGAGGCCATTTTAACAAAAAACTGGAGTTATGCAAGCTAAATAGGGAGAAACCACAGGTAGTGAGTAAAGACTAGCCAAGGAAAACCATATGTATCTTCCCAAAGAAACCTGGATAATCTGGATGATCTATAAACAGCATCAACCCCCACCACTGCTACTAATAGTAATAAATAATGAAATTAATTAAAAACTCTGTGGTCCAAATTTACTGCATATCAGTTTTACCAAAATGTAAATAATCTCTACAAACAATGCAATGTTTTTAATAATTTTTTAATAATAATTTTTTTTTTTTTAAAGAGGGGGGGGGGGTTAATTGTACACTTGTGTCAGCTTTAGTCAGCAAGACAAGAGACAAGTACCACCTATGATCAGGGCTGGGTGAGTGATATTACACGAAGACAGTGATATATTCAATCACGGTACAATCATCTGTGATAATACAGGCACTGTCGTTTTCACAACACCAGCTGAGCCCATTATTACTCAGAGTAGTCTACGAGTACTTTAGTACAACTGTTTCATTCACCATGTTTTTCGTGTAGGTCCCTATGCTTCTGTACAGGCATCATCTCTCACACTCTCAACAAAATTGTTCAGATTAGGAAAATGAGAACACTAAAGATTTCTAGCATAATAATAGCAAGTCAGAGACGTCAAGTGAGCCAGATATGGAGGAAGACAAAGGATTTATTTGTCCCCGATTACTGAATGCATGTATAAAATATGTGCTTGTGGCAAGCATTGAACCAACACTAGGGGGCTGAAGCAGGTAATCCGAGAGGAAGCTACTGCTGCGTCCACACTTATTTATTTATTTATTTTTGCTCTAGTAGATGCTGGAGGAAGTACTCTGCTGCAAAAAGCTTTGCATGAAGGTCTCGGAAGATGCCCTAGACAATGTAAATGTAATATCCGTTCCTTTCAGGAATGGTTTGGCTAGCCTATGATGTAAAACTAATTTTAGCCTCTCTGAGTCACACTAGTTGATGAGTTAAATAGATTTTCTTTCTTTTTTTTGATGAGAATGCAAAACATTCAGGTGTCAAAACGAACGTTGGAGGTTGTTCAACAGATTCACCTGTGTGATACACCTAGAACATCAGGATTTTTGGTTAAAAGCAAAAAATCATACTTGGTGCTTTGAAGTAACCGTTCCCAGACAAAACCCAGGCCCAAGAACAACTGTGTCTCTCTTGCACCTCCAATGATGCACCTCTGACTGGATATGGGAGGAGAGAGACGCAGAATTCCTGCCTGCAGCAAATATTGATTGTGAGCAGCTAGGTCATTTGCCTCTGCACCAGTGTTACAGGAATCAATCGCCGCACTCCTCTGGAGAAGCTTCAGATGTTAGCACAGCAAAGCTTTCTCTTGGCAGCATCTACACACAGTGGACAGCTTGTGCCATATTCTTAATCCAAAGTTAAACACTACTCTCTTGGAAAACCTGCTCCATATGAAAATATCTTAGTGGCTATACAACTGTCTGGGATTTACTGAAAAGGTATCCTTTTATCAGATTATGAATTGATCCTGATTGTGCACTTCATTATTCAACCGTTTTATGCACATGTGCATTAAATGACCGGTTTAACGAGGTCTTGTCCTTCAATGATCTTAATATTACAGCATCTCACACCTATATAGCTTAGCTAAGTCGTTTTTAACAAGGGCATTGCCCTTCCTTACCAGCACGTCGTGACAGATCTCACGCAGCTCGGCCTCCACTTTGTCTCTGTACTCCTTCACCATCTGAAGCTTCTTGTCGCCGCCGTCCGTCTTCTGCTCGATGCTTGAAATGACTCGCCATGCTGATCTCCGGGCCCCCACCACGTTTTTGTAGGCGACAGAGAGCAGGTTCCTCTCCTCGTTGGTGAGCTCGGCTCCTTGCTCAGTCACTGCCTTCATGGACGACGCCATGTCGTCGTAGCGCTCGGCCTGCTCCGCCAGCTTAGCCTTCTGGATCATCTCTGTTTTATCCATGTTATGTCTGCGATGTGTGAAGTCTACGGCAGTCCAATAAAATGGGAGTGAAAACGAGCGAAGAAACGGTCGAAAGGTCGGATCGGGGGAGCGTAAAGCGAGCTGCTGATGTGGTTATCCCAGGCGAACCTGCAAGAGCAGATCAGAAGGCGTGGACGTTAAACGCCAACGTTACCGGAACAAGCTAATACAACGTCAAAAGCGTGCTGCAGGAGACGCAAAAAGAGCTTCAATGCAAATCGGTTTTCTATGAGTGATCTCTCAGGTCTAACATAGAATATTGTGTGTGTGAAATGTGAAGCGGGAGGCACCTGTGTGTGCGCGCGCGCGCATCTTGCTATATTTATCACCTCGAGCCAGTTAGATTACTGGTTTTACCAGTTGTTCAATGCCATTTTCACCAATAACGCTAATTACAAGTCATTAAACAGTGCATCTGCGGCTGGTACTTGCACTACTTGCTAATATTTGCTTAGTATTATTAAGCTACTACATGCTAGCTAATTACACACACCGGAACACGATAAACATTATTTCAACCAAGATATTGTCACCATAACAAAATAAACTACAAGAAAATGCAATATATTAATGTTAACACAAATTATGCTTATGTTTATCAGCTTTACGTATAATTTAAACGGTTCGTCCTACATTTGGATTTTGTTTTAACGGTCACAATACGAGCTCGTGCGGAACGACTGCTGATTTTCTCACACTAACCTACGTTAGCTATCGGGCTAACATTAGTGAATCTATTTCTAACGGGTCACTTTCCTTTTTCGCGGTAAATTTTTATAGAAGAATATATTTAAACAGCAGGGTTTTTCCAAACAACCGTCGTGACAACGACGAACAAGAGGAGCGGAAAAAATGCCCACCTTTACACGGCTCAGAATCCACCACTCCGCAAAGCCAGCAGCACGAGACCCTCTTTTGGTCGGTTTGGAGGGAGAACAGATTCCGTCTAACGTCAACCTAACATGAAAAATTAGGCGTGGCCACCTCCTCGGAAATCCAATGAGATAAAATTTTTTTGTCTCGAAAGCAGTAAAAATGAACCAATCCAGGCTTAGAAAGCAGAATAAAGGTGGGCTTCGACTGAGGCCACGGACTTTATACCAATAACATCAAGGGAAAATACGTCACCATCGCCATGGATACAGGGTCCTCCTCCATATTGTACACTCAGCGGGCGTGGCCCGACTCCAGAGATGGTACCCAGAAAATGACTAATGTCGTTTTCATGCATGTGAATCGTCCGATAGTGCTTGTAATTGAATTAATTTTTACAAAAGAATCTTTATTTTTCTATTGTTATGAATAAGCTTTTAAAAATAACTGACAAATAATAGGGCAGATGAATAACTCAGTAAATATAGATTCATAATAACCATTAGAGGTTTCTGTTAGTTCCTGATGGTTCTATAATGGGTTGTAGTGGTTTTGTGGTCTCCTGCACATCTTTGAATATCACCTCATGGTAATAAACTTGACACAAGACTATGTGGTGTAAGAAAGCACTGCTTGGTATATAGCAGCTACAGTTTCCTATACCGTATGTTACTGAAAAATATCTGGATTAGAAAACTGTGATAATGATTCTCTAAATGAATCTAAAATGAGTGACTCATTATTACAATTAATTATTACAATAAAAATAATCTTTAGAAAATTTAAAAGATTGCCTTTGGTTAGTGTTAACAAGAGGTTAAGATCCTAACCCCTGTGTGCTACCATTACCTGCAAATGGAGTGTGCAGTCAACTCACTGCCGCTCCTCACGCTGCTCCAATATTTCTGCAGCCCTTATTCTGGCTGTCGCATATGCTGTAGATGATCCACAGTCTAATCCGAGGTTTCAATAGCTATGAGCTAGGCCTGACGTACCCTATTTCTGCCTTATACGAAGTGGCCTATTGTTACAGTCTGTAAGGAACACCTGTGACACGCTCACATTATGACATAAAAGTTGATGATGATGATGATGCCTACTGTGCAAATACTGCTTGGCCACCAAACAAGCAGAATTCCTGATAAGGTTTAGTGAATGCTTCTTAGCTTTGGGATCGATTACTATATATGTAACAGTAAATCATGAATGCCAGAACAAAAAGTGATTGCTGGTGCTAGCCAAAATTCCCCCATCTCACATGTTCGGCTAGTTTGGCTTTTGCATTAAAGGTGGACAATGATTTGGTGGTGAAGGTCCCATTAAAACCCTGTATTTCCACCTGTGATTATTGAGTTTGTGCTTCTGTGCCGCGTAATGCATTTGATTTAAATAGGTTTATCTGGACCTTACAATGCATTCTCAAATTATTTGCAATTTTGCTTTATGGTTTCAATCCAGTACCAACTGCCAAATTAGTTGATTCAGCCATTCTCACTCACTCATTTTCTCTATACCACATATCCTATACAGGGTGGAGGCCTGGAGTCTATCTCAGGGGGACTAGGTGGGGATATACCCAGAATAGTGCCAATCCAGCAAAGGTTATACCCAGAATAGTGCCAATCCAGCAAAGGACACAAGCTTACACACTCACTCACACACTATGGGCAATTTGGAAAAGCTAATTAACCTAATCTGCAATGCATTTGGACTGGGGGGGGGGGATTGGGAACTGGAGTACTTGGAGGAAACCCACCTGGCACCGGGAGAACATGTAACCTCCATACACATGAAAAGCAGGACTCAACCTTGTAAATGCAAGGCCATAGCGCTAACCATTACTCCACCATGCCTTCTCAATTCAGCCCACATGTTCTATATACAAATGAGCTTCTAGTTTATGATGGAATCACTGTATTGACATCTGTTAATTTTGAGAGATTGCTTGATTCAAATCATTATCATTAAGAGAAGCTTCATTTATTTTATCATGTTTACATAGGTCATTCCAAAGCCAGCGACTTGCCCTCTACTTTCTATGATGAACAATTAGTCAGCAAATGCATTTGTAATGGAATATTGTAAATGAAGAAAGATTGAGCTATATGTAAAAGGGAAACTGAAGCATTGAAAATGCTTATCTAAGCAGAAAGCAGTAAGGAGATAGGGGTATTGATTGGATTTGATGCACCCATTCAGTGTGCATTTTCCATTTCCCAGGTACTTTCTAACACTGATGGTGTTACTGACGTGATCTGTTTTTCTATTACATATATGTTTTTTTCCTTCTGTTGTATGTAAGCTGTAATAAATACACAATTTTAACCTAAATATCTTTTTTTTGTTTATTTTTACATTTTTGATGTTAGGGAAGTAGGCATACCTTAATTACTGTTACTAAGAAAATATTCCATAGCTCAAGAACTGAAACATATTTAACATTTTGTTTTTTGGATGCTGGCATTTATTACACTTTGAATACTTACTGGGAACAAAAGCAAAAAAGCTTAAGAGGTGATGTAAGTGTGTAAGTATTAAGATGGTAGCACTGGTGGTGGCTTATACAGGCTTCTTACTACTGACAGGACCGTGTCCATAATGGGTAAATCCTGCTCTATCTAACAAGCATACTTTAGTGGTGCAACAACATGTAAAAATGACAAGTTTCATACGCTTGAGAGATTTAACTTAGGCTCTAGTACAGGCCTTTACTGTCTAGGCCTTACCAGTAAATGGCACACTTTCACTGCAGACCTCAGCTGGTGTCCATTTTGTTTAAGGACAAAGGTTCATCTGATATGCTCTGTATGAAAAGAACTCCAGATCTGTTACAAGCTTTGGAATGTTTCCTTGTGCTATAACCCACTACTATTGTAAGGGGTAATGCTAGAAGATTCAACCGTTCTGTTTGTTGATAAATGCCCTGTAGATCCCAAGCATGCATTCCATCAATGATGCATTTGACATCTTACATCATGCTTTATCTTTACCAGGATGTTGGCTAAAGTGGCAGTGAAGAGCAGTAACACACTCAAGCTGCCACTCCGGAAATTGTCCCATCTACTTGGCTTTAGCCACTTTATTATCTATAAAGCTTGCACTGGAGGATGTGTCCACGTCCGCAAGGAGCTGAATGCTCTAGGTGTAGATTTATCTGGAGTTTTCCACTGCTGCATATGGACCTTTAATTGCCATTGTAATAATTTAGTTTTTTGTTATAAAAAAATTGCCATTATTATAATATATATTACAAAAAAATAGTAGAAGAAGGTCTTAAAAATTTCAGTATTTTCTACTTCTTTTAAGTCCCTCACCAATTCATCACTAGATTAAGTAGGAGTCATAGGGAAAGGGAACCTCTATTGAATTCTGGAGTCTTATAGGGTCAAATCTATTACTCATCTAGCTAAGTTCTCGCAAGTAAGAGTGAGAAGGCATCATTAGTGGCACGATTGCTATTGTAGTTTTTAGCATTCTGTGTCCATTTCTCACCTCCCCCACCCAGTCTGCTCCTGTTCTCGCTTGTGAACTAGATCAGTCAGGCTGTCAGATAACACTTTCTGCATGGTCGATTGGTATTACGTAATGTGTGTTCTTTCACTGGGAAGGGTGGTGGTGGGGGGGAGCACAGGGCGTTGTCTGGCCTGCTGAAAACCTGCCTGGAAACAGAGCTTATCCAGGTCTGCTTACTCATTCACTTTCTCACTCACTCTCTCTCTCTCTCTCTTTCACACACACATTATCGATCATACACACATACACATATTGCTATTTTTGTTGAATACTTTTATTCATCGGGTTATAGATTGTATGATATTGATTTATGTACTGTAGCATAATAACGCTATTTCATCTTTTAATCATTGTAACCAAAACACACTGTCTTTTCAAATAAAAGCTATATTTCATAAGGACCAGCAAAATGTCTCTAGGAGATCAAATATTTTAGGGCATTTTGGACATTTGATTCCTAAAAGGATATAACTACAAATCCACCCATGCATACTTTTTAATTATGTTAACTCATGTTAACTTATGTTTTTTTTATTATGATATTATTCTATTTATTCCTAAAATTTACATTTTTAAATTACAGTGAGTTTTATCTCCAAGCACATCATTAACATCAGACAAATAATTTATCAGGTTATAATTATAATATGCTTGATTATACAGCCTGATAAGACATGATGCTGTAACAAGTATTGCGGCTGTCAGCTGGCAGAGCAGGCAGCATCATGCTGGCACACATCACTCATCCATAGTTCTGGTTTTATCATGCCCTCCTGAACTGGGGTACTACTTGAAATTGCTGTTTGCCGATTACCTTGCTGAACTAGGGAATCCTCCCCTGCTGAATCTTTTCCTCTTATTACTATCAAGTTCTATGAGGTGAGGGTGATGTAGAGTGTTAATCCTCTTCAACATTGTATAACATTCCAGTTTATTTGAATTAATATATGAATTTCCTCTGTTTAATACAGAACAATTAATGCGATGGAGTTGATAGATTGTGAGTGATTTCTCTAGTAGATAACTCTAGTGTAGAACCATTTCCCACTGAAGGTTTGATCAATTTCCATTCATTTTCAACAACATGGAGTCGTAATTACAGTAAACCATTAAGATTATAACCATCACTTTTTCTATGCAAGCTGTATGTGCTGCTATTCAGCTCTGAAGACGACAGCAGGAAATAAAAAGATGAAATCAAATCATGACTCAATTTGACTCAGAGTCATAAAGCTGTATCCGCATTGATTGTCTAATATCACGGCAATCAGAATGTGACAGCAGCAGAATGATGGAGGATGGCAGGGACGATATTTGGAGCACTAAGTGGTGATAAAAGGGGAAGGATGTTAGGAGAGGAGGGGTGTTAAGGAGGCTCCTGTGAAATGAGGATAGATATTAGTCTGATTGCAAGCTCCTGTGAGAGGCCTGCTGATTGTGTCCATGCCTGTTACCACGTAGAACCTATGCGATTCCTAGCCATGATAATCATTTGCATCATGTACCACAGCAATAGGGAAAGATATCTGGGAAAGGAGTTTCACTGCACTTACCTGTCTTTTGTTCTCTCCCTTGTCCGAAAGCCCAAAGGGCATGACTGCTAGCGCAGTGTCTTTTTACTCTCATTATCTGTCTCACTTCTATGTAACTAAGAGCTTTCAGTACCACACCCAAGTGATTGTTGTAAGACTCAAGCACAGGCATTAATATTACACGAAGCACTTGATTCATGAAGCTTAATGACTCAGTTCCTAGGTTTGGGATTTTAGTCCTCTTCAGTTAGGCAAAACTTAACTCAGTTAGGAAAGGAAGGTGCGAGTTTAGACATGATTAGTAGATTCTGTGTTTTTATAGTTACCTAAATATATAGTTGTCTGTGCATAGCCAAAAGAATAGTCAGATATTGTGGTGTAAATTAACTGAAGCTAGCTGTTTTGAGCCTTCAAACAAGTTAATAGCTAATAGTTAAAGGTTAGTAATATTAATAGTTAGTGGTTAGTTATAATTATTGTCAGTTCACTGAAGCTAGCTGATTTGAAACTCCAAATTTAAACAAATACAACACTCTTTCAAATAGGGCCACACTTTTAATGCTAGTGCAAGAAGGTTAGCTGCACAAAAATATGAGTGACAGGCAAGCAGACAAGCCTTCTTCTCATGATTGTTTTTAAGATTTCTTCTGTTTACAGAGTCAGAGGCAGCCACATAAACCTGAGCCTCTCCTCTGAATAGATACTTCAGTGACAGCTGACTCAGCATTAAGATCAAATACTTACACTGGGCAGCAATTTAGCATTCTCCCCATTCTAAAACAGCTTCTACATGGAATCCTTTGTCCATCAATTATACAGGTCCTATAAATTAAAAAGTATATATTGCGAAAAGTGTATAATATCAGAAAAACTAAATCGTGTAATGTAAAATGATGTGTACTTTCAGGATTTTTTACAGGGAACCTTGAATAGATTTATTAAGGGAAGCTTGTGCTGAATCAGTGTAGAAGAGTATCTGATAAGTACTACATTTATAAAATAAAATAAAAAATAGGGGGAAAAAACAGTTCCTGTAAGTGTTTTTAATCTTTATTAGCTTCCTGAAGGAATTCTGTATGGAATCCACTCTGAAAAGATAACCCTCTGTCACAGTGTTTTGCAAAAATATTAAAAGCTTTACCTAGAAGAGCAAGCTAAACTTTTTCAGTGTATCAGTGACTAGAATTAGCCATGTACTATATAGCTAAGGCAACTATTATGATTGATTGTAAAAATTACTAACTACACTAATGATTGTAAAATTAGTTTATAGATTTATAGGTGTGTGAAAGCTAGCTCTGTTGGCAGATTAGCTAGAAAGTATTAGAATTTGGCCTACCAACCCCAGGCTTTGTCAAGTAAGCTAGCATTTCGCTAGCAAATTTCAAAAACAGTTATGGTGTTTAAAAGTTGAGTTTTTAACAAATTGTACATTTTAACCAGTGATCTAACCAAATAATAATAACAATAATAATAATAACTATAGCACCATATCTAACATAATTAGAAATGTAATGTTGTTAATGTGTGCTTATTGTTTTTGTATATTTGGTTATATGAAGATTTGTGCACTCACATTCAACTAGAGATGACAAAGAAAACTATGGTTTATTTCAAAGTATTACTGACGTCATTCTGAGACTACTGAAGAAATCACAGAGCTATCCATCCTCTGAAAGTCTTCCAAAAGCCTAGCATATGTGGACCCCCTATAGGCCTTGAGTGTCAGAATCTCTCTGAGGTGTTTTGATGTATTACATTGAGCCTCACCATTGCTTTCATTTTGAAGCTGTGAAGGCCCCAGGCAGGGCCAGAGCTCATTTGTTACACTAGAGAGGCCCTGTAGTTATTCACAGCCTAATGCCATGCTAGGTCATTAGTAAGGCATAAGGGCTGTGGCCTGCTTGTAAAAGCTTTATCTGTCATGTCAATTATTATTACAAATATACCTAAGGATACTCTAGCCTACACACTTCTGCACAACCCTGAAGTGCTTATTGGCAAACTTAGATATATAATTACCAGTTTGCCAATTGTGAATGTTAAATATACTCAAGCTTTGTTTTCCAATATGTAATAGAATGGATGATTTGCATGTATATTTGTTTGCATTACCTTAGGTAATATCAGACATACATACAAAACCTTCTCAATTTCACTCACAAGCAAGCAAACATACAGTATGTGACACTAACAAATCCATACAGTCCATATATCCATTTCATTACACTACTTTATTTTCCTCAGGAGCCTTTGAGCACTTTGCACAAATCAGTTTTGGCCACGTTATTCCAGTTTGTCAGTTCAGAGTAGTGTCATAACCACACAGAGGCTAGCAACCACTCACACTTAGTGCATCTCAGCTCTCATAGTAATGAAATATTCATCGATTCCTCTCAAAGCACAGCTCACAGCCCTGACTTCTGAACATTAAGGCTTGGAACAGAGAGGGAACATAGTGGTCAAAGTCTGTAATGATATTTGACACAAATAATAGTGCGTAAGGGTAAACTAGTTTGGTGTGTAAACAATAGCGCTCCCCAGGTGGGAATTTCAAGGTTTCTCTTGCATGTAAAGGCTGCAAGTCCACCTTTCTGTTGAGGTCTGCTTACCATCACATTCTCACATATGCCCTTTTGATTGACTAATCCCTGATGGTCTAAGGGTCATCAGCATTATTAATGGAGAAAGGATTTTTTCAAGCAGAACAGATTTAAGATGTAGCAGTGGGAATACCACATATTTGGAATGCTCTGGTTTTTCGACATTTGATGATGATGATGATGATGATGATGATGATGATGATTATTATTATTATTATTGACACTACTACTAGTAATAATACTAATAATATGAATGTCTCAAGGACTGCATGTATGGATGAGCTTGCACCCAAAATGTCCACAAAACTCTTAAATAACTCATTTGGGAATTCTAAAAGACACATATCAAACAATTTCGGGTGGTTCAGATGATTACTGTATTTAATGAAATTGCACTCATTAGCTGTTTATATTCATGTTGAAATACAGTGGGTCAATTACAGGCAAGAAAATGTGCAAACTAAAGAGGCAGAACCTTCAGTTCTTCCAGATCAGCAAATGTCTAGTCACCTGGATGATTTCTCTGGAGATCTCACATTCTCCAGGGAATATTTTTGCCTACAAATCTGGTTTTCTGTGTTGATGAAAAGGGGAAAAAAAAGAAAACAATTTTGGAGCTGGATCACATGTGAAATTCTACCTAACTCCTTGCTAAGATCTTATAAATTTCTTTTGGTTTCCAGTGGCAAAGATCTTGCATACTTTGTATACTCCATATTCTTTAACAACTCCCAAAGCTTTGGCTCTGAAACAGGAAGCCTGGCTGCCTCCTAGTTCTTTAACTTTAAAATTCCAAATCCCATACCACATTCACCAATAACTATGTGAGGAATACTGATAAAAAGTTTTTTTTTTTTTTAAGCAAAAAGGCAGGGGGGAATGTGGAATACATTCTGGAAACCATAATAGTTTTTCTTTGCTTTCTCTCCTGTCTCTTAAATAAGGTATTCCAGACACTCCTGAGCCTGAGAGACAGTCAGACCTGAAAACATAAATCTTATTTTAGCATTGCTTAAAATAGAAATGTTCTCACTGAAGGAACTTTACAGAGACACAACAAAGAGGAAATGACTTCATTGTTGAGATTGTCCAGTTGGCACTGGATACAGCAAGGGAATTCTGGAAATCCCCAGACTGAGGTCACTACAACTGATCTTTTGAATCCAACTCATTCCAGGATGTTTCAACAACTAGGGAAACTATCCTTGTTAAATCCTTCAACTAGCTTCTTGTTATCCTCCTAATGCCATCTGAATGATCTCACAGAAGTCAACGAAAATACTGTTTGTTTGTTTTTTCAAATAAAAGATTTTACAAAGAGCTTACATCATATTGTGCGAATACGTAGCTAAAATTTGCCAGATGCTGGGACAGTGGAATTGGGTTTATAAATGTTTTGTACAGAAAACATGTAACATACGTGCACAACATATTATACACATATTAGTTTGCAGAAACCTGGTCCTGTCCTTTATAATAAGATGAGCAACAGTGGGTCAGACTGTTGAGGCTCTTGGTTGCTGATCAGAGGGTCAGGGTTTCTAGCCCCACCACCATTGGGTTGCCACTGTTAGTCCATTGGGCAAGGATCTTAACACTATGTGAATATGTAATCGCAAATTCCAGTGCAATATGATGACTCCAAGAAAAAAAGTGAACTGTACTGTAATTAGATATGTAGCTCCCAAAATTTAAAATAAATATTAATTATCTAACTATATAAATATAAATTATGGATAAGAGGTAAAGAATGACAGAGATGATGATGAAAGCAGTTGGTTAAGTAAACACATGAGATGTCAAAACACAATCGCTGTAAAATGAATTGACTTGACTTGAATAAAATCCCATCTTTTGTTCTATTTGAAATTTATATGGCTAAAATATTTAAGGGTCGTTGACAAAGCCCATTGTAAGACATGAGTCTTCTAAATGCAAGCTTTTTATGCAAACGGAGATTTCCAATTTCTAGAATTTTCGATTTCCACTTTATATATTGTATGGAACATGTTGATGCCTGGTTATGAACTGGTTACAGCTGCACATAAATTATTGCTGTATTGATCAAAAAATGTCTTTAAAAATGCCTATAAATGGCAACATAAATTAAAACATTGTAAATAAATTATTATCCAAAAAAAGGGTCTTGAAGATAGAATTAATGTTTTTCTGTATGAGTTTTATGTATGTATGTATGTATGTATGTATGTATGTATGTATGTATGTATGTATGTATGTATGTATGTATGTATCTCAATAATACAGCAGGCAGTGTTACCACTTGGTCCTTGGTCCAATCCTTAGCCGAGGGTAATGTCTGTGTAGGGTTTCGCACTTTCTCCCTACATCCTCATGGGTAACCTTCTTCCTTCCAAAAACATGCTGTTAAATGTATTAACTTCCTAACAGCTCCACTGTGCCTTTGTGTCCATGTGTCTCATGCCCTGTGAGGTATTTCTGTCCTGTTCATGGTTCATCGCTGCCTTGCACACAATGCTCCAAGGATAAAATCTGGATCTCCCATGACCATGAAGATGAACAAATATGCTTGGAGTCTATATGATTTAAGAGGCCTTCATTGCTATTTATCTCTGTTGCACCAGAATTCTCACATGGTGTTCAGTTAAACATAAAACAACATAACATCAAACAGCACATATACAGACATAAAAAAACAATAATAATAGTAATAATAATTAAACCATGCATGAAATTCAAGCGTTTATATCAGTCAGTCAGCTCTTTCCTTATGTTTTGATCTCTCTCTTTTTCTTGTCCTCACTTTCTTTCTCTGTCTTACACTGTTCCCTCGAGTGGGTGTCTGTGTGATGGAAAAAGGGAGTGTATATTGACATAATACTGAGAAAGGATGAATGTGAATATCCTTTTGTGTTTTTCATTGCTGTCTTTCAAGGAAATTAATTCAAACACTATTTCACTAAAATAAAAGTATAAAGTGACATGCTTATAGCACTTCTCTATTAAAAATGTAAAGAAATTTTCTGACTCTGTAACAAAAGATTTTTATTAATTTGTTACTTGTTCTGCTTTGGAATCCTTTTATGCCTTTGACACTGGTGTAATGACAAGTTCATCCCATCTGCAGTTGACATTGGGAATGATCATATTGGATAGAACTGAAAAAAAAAAAGGTAAATGATAAATAAGTATAAATGAACATTGGCGACAGCCTAAGACGATTAGCACCTCCTTAATTACTTGATTTGTATTGTCATGTCCTCTTGTTCCTATTGGTTGGTTAATATGGTAAAGGCATGAGTAATAAGGAATATGTTTAAATATCATGTCACTTCTATAGTGTGCTATGCTAAATCTTATAATGCATGGTTCTGTGTGTGTGGTCCTTGTCTGTGTGTGTCTGCGTATAATAATGCAGTGTTAGAGCTGGCCGAGCTCGCCAGAGTGTTCGGGATTCTCCTCAGAAAAAGCATGCGGCTTTGCTGCGTCACTCCTAACAGCTAAATAGTCTGTCTGAAAAAGTCTGAGTTTTTTTCCCCCTTTCTCACCCCACCTCCCTTCTTGTCTAGACATCTGCACTTCATAAGAACAGAGCTTTCAAAATGTTTTTAAGATCCATGATGCTGTTTTTAGATAAATATTGGTTTTAACTGATTAACTAAAGCTCTGTGTTTAGTTCAATCTAACACTGAGCAATTTTATAGTAATACATTTGTATACACTTTTCTATATAATCAATGTAATTAGCTGTGATGTGACAGTGGCATTATATTTACAATGATAACACGTTTCTATAATAACAGGTTGTAAAGGATGTACATAAGACCGTCTGGTATTTACGACAACATGCACTCCCAAACATGAATGTTAGATCAAACATGCGTTTGTGTGACTGTTTGCAAGACAGAGCACATGACCACACATTTGTGACCACCGATGAGCAGCCAACATGGAATTCTGCCTGGCTCTGACACTCCTATGTGATATTATCAATCCCAAATGTGTCCATGGCAACCAGAAAAGAGACTGATGAGAGTCACGGCCTACTTTGACGCACGTTGGCCCTCATCGGTGTTGCTATAGTGATGTTAAACATCTAATATGTAGATTAACACTTTGAGACATTTGGATCAGGAATGTTAGAGAGTGCATGCTAAATGAAACAATGCTGAGCTGAGCCAGTATATCACGGTGAGGATATGAAGCTCTGGCAGTATTTGTGCTCTATGCAAAGTTCAACACACACACACACACACACACACACACACACACACACACACACACACACACACACACACACACACACACCCCTATTCTGACCAATGATTCATCAGATGTATTTCCAAAATTTCCAGTATTTCTTTTTCTCTGTTTCTCTTTCATTTATTCATCAGTTATGATACACAGTTCAGCCATAATATTAACACCACATAACATTAACACTGATTAGCCATTTGTCTGAAATAAAGCCAATGTAGCACAAATACTGGAAAAAGTAAATGTTGGTTATGAGAGAAAGGTATCAGAACACCCAGTGTATTACAGCGTACTGTACATGGGGCTTAGCAGGCAAAGAGTTCAGGTTTTTTGATCTGGCCTCCAAATTCCCCAGATCTCAATCTAATTGAGCATCCACTGGATGTGCTGGACAGAAATCTCTGATCCATAGAGACCTCATCTAGAAACTTGGTTCCCTACACCACATCACACCTTAAGGGGTCTTATGGAGTCATGCCGCAAGGGTTACACAATATTAGGTTTAATGTTTTAAGGTTTTTACATTATGGTTGATTGATGTATGCCATCATATGTATGCTAAAATATAACATGCACAAGTAGAATGGAAGAGTGTAAATGAACATCCTTTGATATACACTGTATTGCCAAACGTATTGCTCGTCTGCATTCGCATACATATGAATTTGAGTAGAATCTAATTCTTAATCCATCGGGATTAATGTGGTGTTGATTCTTAATCCGTAGGGTTCAATATGATATCCACCTTTTGCAACTATAACACCTTCAATTCTTCTGGGAAGGCTTTCTACAAGGTTTAGGAGTGTGTTTATGGGAATTTTTACGTAGAATTATGCAGAACAATGTTGCATCACAGGGCATCTATGTTAGTCAAGTTCTTCCTCACCAAACTCGTTTATCCATGTCATTATGGCCCTTGCCTCGTGCTCTGGTTATGTTGGAACAGGAAGGGGCCATTCACAAACTGTTCCCACAAAGTTGCAAGCATGAAATTGTCCAAAATGTCCTGGTTTGCTGAAGAATTAATAGTTCCAACAACCCCACTCCAGTTCCAGCATGACCAGTGCACACAGCAAGGACCATAAAAACATGGATGAGCGAGTTTGGTGAGGAAGAACTTGACTAAAATAAATGCCCTGTGATGCCACATTATTCAGAGTCCTAACCTCAACTTGAACACCTATGGGATGAATTAGAGCGAAGACTGTTAAGCCTTCTCGTCCAACATCAATGTCTGACCTCACACATGCACTTCTGGATGAATGGTCAAAAAAAAAAAAAACACTCCTAAACCTTGTGGAAAGCCTTCCCAGGAGGGTGAAAGCTGTTATAGCTGCAAAGGGTGGGACAACATCATATTAAACCTCATAGATTAAGAATTGAATGTTACTCAAGTTCGTATGCATTTTAAGGCAGGAGGTCAAATAATTTGGCAATATAGGATATGCAGGTCTTGGAATTTAGGGTTCTTTCTGAAAATTCTGTATTTCAGTTTATAAACTTGTAAGAGGTTTTGACACAAAATGACCTGAATGAAAGTTAAATATAGTTGCGAGCGTCTACCGCACAACCTGTGTGTTATTTGAGCGTGTTAAGACCTACAAAAAGCCATCGCCGTCCGGGGTACACCGCATAAACTTGCACACTTCACACACTTGCTTTAGTGTGTGTGTGTGTGTGTGTGTGTGTGTGTGTGTGTGTGTGTGTGTGTGTGTGTGTGTGTGTGTGAAAGAGAGAGAGATAGAGGGGTGTGTGTGTGTATGTGTGTGTGAGACAAGTAAATGTGTTTGTGAATGTTTGTGCGTTTGTGGGTATGTGTCTGTGTGTTAACATTTGTGATGTATGTTAGTATGTGTGTGATGCATGTGTGAGACGTGACTTGTTAGTGTGTTTGTGTGCGTTTCTGCATATGTGTGTGTGAGAGAGAGATGTGTATGTGTGTGTGCATGCGTGTGTGTGTGCGTGCACGTGTGTAGGTGTTAACATTTGTGATGCGTACATGTGTACAATAAGCCGCAGATGCTGGAAAATAAACGTCACTGAACATGATGTCACTGAACGTGTCACTGAATATAATGTCACTCAATATAATGCCATATATATATATTTTCACCATAAGTTTAAGGCATTATCACGGCTGACCCTTTTGAGATATCAAAAATCCCTCCGCAATTTTGTATCCTCAATGTCTTTAGATCACATTGGCCTGGTTTGGTGGCGATCGTACAAATTCCCTAGGAGAAGTATATCAAAGTCCATCGGGTGCATTTTTGCGAACGACCCAAAATAACTGACTTCCTGTTGAGTTGAGCCCAGGACTTGCAGTGTGCATCAGATCAATGAGCTTTAAATGATTTGTGTGCATACATGCAAGTGTGTATGAGCTAAGCAGCAAAATCTCATGTGGGGGCCCCTGAGGGCCTCGGGGCATGTGACTTTCAGGCATCCTAATGATTCCAACCAACTCAAGTTTTTGAGCATGTTAAGACCCCCAAAAAGCCCTAAAGGGTGGGAAAAATTATATTCCTTAGGAAAACAAGAGGGTCCTGCGCACAATATAGTGCTTGGGCTCTAATTATTCAGCACCAAATAGCTGGTTTAGCTATATTTTGGTATAATGCTTCTCAGAACTAAACCTGTCTCAGAAGGCAAATGAAGCATTATAATTTCAATTACATATTCAAAAGATATCATTTAGTCATCTCTCTGTGTCATAATTGATGATGCCTATAACTGATATGTTATAAGTTGAGTAATGCCTATACAAAAACTGAAGCAATGGTATGGTTTCTCATGAACAGTTTGTAATAGTATGCATAAAACAGAAGCATTGTATCCTGGCCACACTTAAGTAGTTGACCAATGAATAACTTTTGTTAAAGTGAAGTAGGCAGTTGGATGTAAATGGGTCAATGATTTGGCAAAGTTTTAAGTCTCCCGAGTCCTTAGAAAGTGGGGTAAAGACCAGCAGTAACCCAATGCTTGTCTATAAAAGCATTAAGAGATAAAATACAGCTAGGCTTTGTTGTAAACTAGTCACAGATCTTAAAATATAAAGTAGTGAGTAGACTTTTTGTGTAATAGAGTCTCATAAACCAATATAATCCTGTAGTAAAATGTAATAAAATACGTAAGTCACAAACACTTTTACACTTTTTGGCTCTAGTAGTTGGTCCTGTGTGACCTTTCTGAAAGGTCCTTAAAGTCCAGGGTGATCCAGTTTATCCTAAAAACAACTAGAGAGAAACTGAGGACATTGCAATATGTCTACTAAGGCCCTGGGACATTAAAAATGAGAGAGCTAGCAGCCCCTTCAAAGTTAAAAAAGTCTACCAAAGCTATCAATATAAGGTTTCTCTGTCTAAATAATTGCTGTCCCCAAAACCCAGTTTGTTGAAACATCCCAAACATATGGTATCATCAGCAGTGACTTAGAAAATACATGTTAAATATCGTTGCAGGGGCAATGAACATGAAATGGCACAGACAGTTTACACCATTTTCCTCCCCACAATTCCTTTGGAGGAGATGCTAAAAGTAGATAGACTAAGCGCATTCCCCAATCATGTTCTACATTACACAAAATGACAGATTGCTTAATTATGTGTCTCTTTAATCCGAACCAAATGGCTGCAGCTTTTCTGTTTACAGTGTTTTGCATTCAGGTGTACAGTGTTTCGTAACACTCTGGATTAGAATTTATCATGAATACAGCTGCTTATCTAACTTTACATATCTGTGTGTGCGTATGTGACTGTTAGTGTTGTAGTAGTAGTAATATAGTTTTCCCCACATCATTCTTATCATAAAATCTATAAATCTTATGTATAGATAAGTCATATATTATATTATGATAGTCGTATATTACATTGATCACCCATAAAGATTCAATGTTGCAAGCTGTTTATCTCTTCCATCTGCAATAATATCATGCCAAAATGCTACCCACCTTCAAATATGTAAAGCATGTTCATTAATGTGGAATATATGTTTATATATGATCATACATTTTAAACACTAAAATGTTTACTAAGCATTTCTACCTGCTGTGCGCCACTAGACCCAGTGTTCCTGGAATTTCTTTCGCATTTACTTAGACACTGACCATGATAAAACATTTCCTAAAGCGATTTGTGAAGAAGACGCTGAAGATTTGAAATAATTTGAATAATGTTGCATCACAGGCCATCTATTTTAATCAATTTAGTATGTTCAGCCCACATGAACCCCTTAAAAATATTAATGTTTGATTTTCTATTATTTATTTAGTTAGTATTTGCTGCAGCAGCAAACCCTTTAGGAGCCCTTCTATTTTTTGAAACGTCTAAGCTTATACTCTTGAAATGCAGAGATGTGTGAGAGAACAGATCTAGACACCCACTCCATGCAGTGGGCCAGGAAGCACAGCAGTTATGTAACAGGTGGGTGGCTTCCCCCACACAGGCAGCAAAACTACACAGAGTAACGGAAGCTCACAGGCCGGTGCCATCCCACTGTTTCAATCTCTCGCTCCCTTTTCTGCCCCCTTCCCTCCCTCCTCCTTTTTCTTTGTGCACTTCAGTATTGATGAACTAGTCTTTGCTTTCTACTCCCGCCTTTCATTCTTTCTCCCTTTGAGTTCATGCATTTCCTCTTTGCCCTTTGAACAACAAGGGACATACACCCTAGACACATAAGTGATGCATCTTTGAGATTAAATCATATCAGTCATTAGTAATTTATGGACGTAAGAGTGGTGCATGCTGTCCTCGTCAAAATATTATTCTGGAAAACAGGCTCTAAGTAATGTAAATGCCATTTTCTGATGCCTCATTAATGAAAGATTGTGAGCTTGACAAGATTGAGGGCTCTTTTCTACATGTTGTAAAACTGAGGATATGGATGTGCACAAATCATATACAGTAGCTCTTAGACGTTAAGGGCTATTAGTTTCAGTTCTCCATTCATACAAAAAAAAATCTCTAATTTGTCATTTTCAAAATTACAATAGTATATGCAATATGTGTTGTATAATGGTTTTGTTCAAATGCCATCTCATCAACATCACTGAATAGATCAAGTCAAGGCAAGTTAATTCCTGTGTAATCATTTGCACAGTATGTAGCGATTACTTATAATTCACTTACATGAAACATGCATTGTGTATTCATAATCCTGACACACAAGAGCTGCTTTCTGTTTGACATGTTTTACAGCACTACGTGTAACAGGATTACCTTAGGTTTATGTAACTGGAAAAATAAATTAGGTTCCGCGATAGACACAATGTTATGGATGCTATTTGCATCTAGTCAGAAAGCCACTTTTAACAGCCCCTCAGGAACAATCAGCGATGGCCAAGAGTATTAGGACAAAAGTGAATTTAAGGGTTTTAATGACATTCTTCAATTTAAAAAAAAATGTCAGTCAAGATAAAAAGAAAAATTTTGCTGTACAACAGTCACTATGTTGTATGAAGTCCTTTATTCTTCAAAACCAGTTTTATCCGGCTGGGAACAGAGTCCAAAAAGGTGTCTGCAGTACTTTGGTGTCACTTGCTCAATCCATGCCTGTTTTATTGCTTCCTGAAGATCATGTACAGAAGACGATTTCTTGACAGCTACTGTCATTCTCACCATGGTCCAACATTTTTCTGTTGGGTTTGCATCTGGAGATGACCCAGATGCTGCATACCATTGTTACATAGCCGTTTTTTTTAGTTAATTAGCATAACTCCAGCCAGATGTGCATGAATTAATTAGTAACATTATCTGTTTTGTGCACACGGAAAACTAATATGCAGTATTAGTTTGAGGGGGTGGTTAAGGTATTGGACTACTGATGAGAAGGTCCCGGGTTCAAACCCATGTTTGTTTGTTTTTTTTTGAGACTGGAAGAATTTGCCATTATTTTATGGTTTAACCCATATTAATCAGAGATTCTATTAGCAGGTCAATAAATTAAATGGAAAATCTAGGACAAGTGTGGTCCTAGTGTCTTCTCCATTTGTAGTCCCATGATGGCTTCTGAAACTTCTTATGCTGCTGAGTTGATAGATCAATATTAGCAACCACCATTGAAGTCATTAATAATTGAGAATCTGATGTCTTTTTAACAACATATGCAGGATGGAGATGAGGTTTATTCCCATGTTAATAATATTTTTCCTACTAAGTGTCATCTATGTTTCTGATTATTAAGTCCAAGGGCAATTCAAAGTAGATATAAGACTCTGCTTCTTTAGCAGAAAAGGACAAAGAGTTGTTACATTTGCCCTGTACCTACTGTAGCAGCTCAATCGCTTCCTGGGTTGATGCTCGCCTTCCTATGATTCCTATAATCAAGGTTTTCCGTATGTAACATTTGAGCGATGCATGCCCACATAAGAATGGTTGCTGCTTTCATATTTATTTAAAGCACTATTTATTCTGTATAAACATTTAACAAAATAACAGTTTAATAATTCATAAAGCTCCATGCTTGCATGGAGTTTTATCATTGCACACATCCACCCCCTTATTCTTCCTGCTATATACTCACAGGAGGTAATAAGATCCATCATCTAGCTGTTCTTAACAATGATGTCATGCTGTGTGATGAATGCTACCCCACAGCATTTGAATGAAGTTTGGGATTAGCATTAAAATCACGCATTCATCATAACGGACAGTGCCCTATTCACTTTACACAGTCTATCTCTATGTTGTAGGGACAACATACTTGGTGTTAAATTATTAACATATGTGTACAACGTTCCTGTGACATTGACTTAGTCAAATGAGACATCTATAGAAAGTAAAAAAAGAACACATTCTTGGTGGATGTTCTTTCTCAGTTCCTCACAGCTCTCTATCAGCTACTTCTTACTTTTACTGTACAATACATACATGGCCTGATACTGAACAGTTCCAAACCATTATGTTTCCTCCCACTTTCTGCCCACACAAATCAATTGTACTGTTCTGCCTTCGTTGCTAATTACCCAAAGTTTAATAGTGTATTCTCAGAAAGCCAGAGCAATTATAGAATGTGTAGTATTTAGTACATCATTTAAAATGGGCCTTTTTAGCAGAATATTGGTGTGATCTTGTTTGAGCTTCTCTCACTCTGTTCCTCTCTTTGTCTCTTTCTCTGCAGATTACTGTAGCTTAAGAGTGCTTGTGTCCATCACTGGTTGTCATGGAGACTGCACAGTTAATCCTCACCTACTGTATATGTTGCAATGAAATATATCAACAACATGCATATAACATAAGAGCAGAAAAAAACTTTATAATAATAATAATAATAATAATAATAATAATAATAATAATATGATAGGCAGTAGATATTGTCATTTGAGTAGTAAAACAGCCATTAAGCCCAAATCATTAAACTGTTTTCAATTTGCTTTAAGTCATAAATTAATACCAGGTGGATATTTTCAATATGTAAGGAATTGTATTTTAATGTTATATGAAAATACTTTTTAAATATCAATCATGTTTTTCTTTTCCTGAAGTGTGTATTCATTTTTTTTTCATTTATTTATTATCATTTTTGCCTGACTCTGGTATATATAGTACGATGTATACTTATTAAATAGCATTATAAAAAAAAAGTAAAGAACAAAATACAAATGTAAGGTAGTTATGCTGTCATGTAATAAAATAGTGGTTGTCTAGTAGTACAGTTTATGGACAGTATCCTTCTGTATAAATCATTATGCCAGTAATAATTCCTAACAAGACATAATATCCTTATACACTGCCCAATCAAGTCACACAGTTTAATAATTTATTCAATCACCTTTATCTTTGATTACAGCACACGATGTGGTGGCCAATTCATGTGTAAAAATGATTCAACATGCTCAAAGAGACATTCTTTCACAGTTTGAGTCCGTGATATGGCCGTGCCATCAGTGAAGAAAAAAATCAATTGATGAGATAACCTGGTCATGCCGTACATTCAGGTCGTCAGCTGACTTCATTTTATTGCAACATAACGTTGCTAAGGCAAGACCTGTTCAACTGAAGTAACCCCAGATCATACCCCTGCCTCCACAGGCTTGTACAGTGGACACTATGTATTGCTTCATGCGCTTCCCTTCTAACCCTGACACAACCCTAACTCTGGAATAGGGTCAATCTGAACTCATCAGACCACATGACCTTTTACAACCTTTATGCTTCCTAGCAAACTAAAACATTTTTATCCTGATTAGCTTCATTGACAAGTGGTTTTCTTGTGAACTCTCGTATCATTCTCTGTGCGGAAATGCTCATAGTTTTACTATTAACCACAGCAGTGACTTTATTTTGAAACACGGATGTCAAGCATAAGCTAGCTAAGTACAAGACTGAGGATAATATTAGGCTAGCTAGCGCATACGCCTGTCACATAGACAATGTAAAGGGCAAAACTGTTTTATTTTACAGAAAAGCTTAAAAGACTAATAAAAAAAGGGAGACTTTCCATGCATTCTGCCATGTTAAGAAAAGTCAGTGTGGCGGTTAACAGTTTTGAACACAGCCTTTAAAAAGAAAAACCCATAATGCATGAAGTGGTTCAACGTGTCTTATTATGTGAGCTATATCAGCCTCTTGTGTCTATGCTTCAGACATGATTATTTCTTTTCTTGCTATTAATAATAGCAGTGTAGGCCTATCATTCAGACACAGCAAAACAAACAGACTAGCCTGTCTCTGAAGTAGCGTTACAGTGGCAATATTCTTTACAACACATCGAGTAACGTTCTTTAGAAGCTTGAAAAGGCTGTGTATCCTTAAAGGTCATACCAGGACACGGGGAGGCCACTTCATTCCATTGTGCTGAGCGCATAGTTACAGAATTGGTCAAGGCTAACGCTAGTCAGTTACCACTCACTCTCTGTAGCCACTCTCTCAGAAATATTGCTGCTGTGTGCAATTTTGGGTACCCTGGTATTTCCTGAAATGATCTGGTATAAAATAAAAATGCCATCGTGGGTTTGCATATAATTCTGATGCACAGTTCTAAAGCTGTAGTAACGAACGCACAAACTCTTTGACCCGACTTTGGATCGTGCGAAGGGAACAAAAAATGATCCATTGAAACCCCCTCCTTTGGTTTGGTGCACAGTGATTACTTTGCTGTTAAAGACTGTTGCTGTAGGATTAACACATGCTCCTAGATTGTAATTGTAGGATAGTTGTAGTTTTGTTAATTTGTTATTTACTTCAGAGATGGATTAAAATTGGCCCAAGAATTAATAAAAAAAACTCAATTTCTCAGAAACATTGAATATATATATATATATACACACATGCATATATCCTGCAAATTGTTATGGACATTACCTGCTTATATTCCCCATATATACCCCATTTCCACTTCATAGCTGTTAGGTTTTAAATGAAGAGGTAGTGTGTCCGAGCTAAGTTTTAAGCTAAGAGTAGAAGAGTTTAGCTTGTTGTGTCCGCTGCACCTTGATACACTTACCGGTCCGGGCCCGATCGACCGGGAGAGACAAACACACACACACACGCAGGCATGATGTCTGAAGATCTCTAGTTTATTCTTAGCAAGGAGAGCAGATTTAAACAGTGCTACGTCCTGAACATCAAAAGAACCAGTCATTCACATGTCAGTGATAGAGAGAGCCGGAGACAGACAGGAGAGAGGAAATACATTTGCATTCTCCTGATTAAACAAAAGGATTCTAGCAGACAAGAGCCATGTGGATGTATATTCGTCTGGGTACAGGATATAGAAGGTGTTAATACAGAAGGTGTAAGGAAGCACAGTGAGGGGTCTGTTCTTAGGGCTGAACTGATTAGATTACAATGTCTTACAATATTATAAAACCTTACAATAGCATTATCTATTCTGTAGTTATTGCATACACACACTCCATAGCCATGTTACACTATATTTACTGCATTTAATGAATGTCTACTTATTTAACCTGCACCTTAAAATTTGCACAATGCCTAGATTTGCACTGATATATATACACTAATATATGCAAATGATTTTCTTATTTGCACTTCTGGTAGATGCTAAACCTTTCACAGTGACGGATAGTGACATTGGATAAATTGAGCGGGAGAACAGATGATCAGATTTAGTTGACCAGATTTAGTTTATTAAACACAAACTTATAAAAAAGTATATAACGCTTGTATTATACTGATAGAAGTGTAATTCATAAGATGACATAGTG
>JAAGKR010003931.1:0-18107 GCA_011419295.1 Clarias macrocephalus | reverse complement strand
TATTAACCACAGCAGTGACTTTATTTTGAAACACGGATGTCAAGCATAAGCTAGCTAAGTACAAGACTGAGGATAATATTAGGCTAGCTAGCGCATACGCCTGTCACATAGACAATGTAAAGGGCAAAACTGTTTTATTTTACAGAAAAGCTTAAAAGACTAATAAAAAAAGGGAGACTTTCCATGCATTCTGCCATGTTAAGAAAAGTCAGTGTGGCGGTTAACAGTTTTGAACACAGCCTTTAAAAAGAAAAACCCATAATGCATGAAGTGGTTCAACGTGTCTTATTATGTGAGCTATATCAGCCTCTTGTGTCTATGCTTCAGACATGATTATTTCTTTTCTTGCTATTAATAATAGCAGTGTAGGCCTATCATTCAGACACAGCAAAACAAACAGACTAGCCTGTCTCTGAAGTAGCGTTACAGTGGCAATATTCTTTACAACACATCGAGTAACGTTCTTTAGAAGCTTGAAAAGGCTGTGTATCCTTAAAGGTCATACCAGGACACGGGGAGGCCACTTCATTCCATTGTGCTGAGCGCATAGTTACAGAATTGGTCAAGGCTAACGCTAGTCAGTTACCACTCACTCTCTGTAGCCACTCTCTCAGAAATATTGCTGCTGTGTGCAATTTTGGGTACCCTGGTATTTCCTGAAATGATCTGGTATAAAATAAAAATGCCATCGTGGGTTTGCATATAATTCTGATGCACAGTTCTAAAGCTGTAGTAACGAACGCACAAACTCTTTGACCCGACTTTGGATCGTGCGAAGGGAACAAAAAATGATCCATTGAAACCCCCTCCTTTGGTTTGGTGCACAGTGATTACTTTGCTGTTAAAGACTGTTGCTGTAGGATTAACACATGCTCCTAGATTGTAATTGTAGGATAGTTGTAGTTTTGTTAATTTGTTATTTACTTCAGAGATGGATTAAAATTGGCCCAAGAATTAATAAAAAAAACTCAATTTCTCAGAAACATTAACACACATGCATATATCCTGCAAATTGTTATGGACATTACCTGCTTATATTCCCCATATATACCCCATTTCCACTTCATAGCATTATCTATTCTGTAGTTATTGCATACACACACTCCATAGCCATGTTACACTATATTTACTGCATTTAATGAATGTCTACTTATTTAACCTGCACCTTAAAATTTGCACAATGCCTAGATTTGCACTGATATATATACACTAATATATGCAAATGATTTTCTTATTTGCACTTCTGGTAGATGCTAAACCTTTCACAGTGACGGATAGAGACATTGGATAAATTGAGCGGGAGAACAGATGATCAGATTTAGTTGACCAGATTTAGTTTATTAAACACAAACTTATAAAAAAGTATATAACGCTTGTATTATACTGATAGAAGTGTAATTCATAAGATGACATAGTGATGATAATATTAACAATCATTTTATAAAGTTACCGTGTTATAGATTTAGGAAGATGAACTTGAGTAAACGTCCTTCATTTCTATACATAAATATTATGTTGCTGTATTTATACATTATTGAAGTTTGATGAGAATTGATTGCTTGTACTCTTGATAAGTAGCATTTGCAAGAAAATAACTTTTTCTTCTTTTTCATTCATTAATTAGAACTTTAATGTACTATAAGCAAATCTCAGTGAATGTATTCTATAGAACTGGCTCAATTTAGCATCCAGTCATTCAGTAGAGCATCCGATCAGGTGCATTGTTGTAGAAAAACTATTAAGGATCAATGATATAGCATAAATTGGTTCTGGCTAACTTAGTATCAAATGATATAGCATTAGCAATGCACATGGCAAGCACATGTACATATATTCATTTATTTTTAAAAAATGGTGTGAAAATCATGCCCTGATAATTTTAAATAAAGAATAAATCAAATTTTCTTATTTCAGAATGCACGAGAATACCATATTATCATCAGGAAATACAGTATGTTTTTCAGCTACTATGTAGTATTGAGTGGTTTTGTAATACTTATGGTACTTTTTATACCCCTGTTTATAGAGAAATGCTTTTGTAACTCATTTCAGTAAAGTCAACTAACATTTTATCAAAAATGGTTTTGCCTATTTTATTTTTGCTATGGAATAAATAAAAATATGTTTAAAATGAAAAACAAGGAATGCTGAGAACTGAGAAAATCCTATCCATCCATCTACAGCATCTAGGAACCTCTGTAGTCCAACCAGGGACTGTGGAGGCCAATGGTGACAATTATATTTAATCTCATTTTGTATAACTGTGGTAAGATCACCGGTCAACATTCACACACTACGGGCAATTTTGGGTCTTTGGACTGTGATAGGAGACCGGAGAACCGGAAAACCCAGGACCTGGAGATGCAAGGCAACAGTGCTAACCACTATGCCACCTTACGGTACCCCAGTTTCCACTCTCACTCAGTCATCGTGTATACCGCTTAATCCTGAATTCAGGGTCACGTGGGGCCTGGAGCCTATCCCAGGAGACTTAGGGCACAAGGCGGGGTACACCCTGGACAGGGCGCCAATCCCCAGGTTCCATCAATGGTCCAAAGTGTATTAATACGAATCTGTGTGTGCATGTGCCTTGTAATGTTTTGGCACCCCATCTAGGGTGTACTTCGCCTTTCTCCCTATATCCCCTGGTATATATTCCAGCCCCCATAACCCTCCACAGAATAAGTGTTATAGACAATGTACATATAACACAATACATGTACCTTGATTATACCTTGTATTGCAAAATCCCTACATTTTTCATAGATGAGAAAAAAAAACCTTTCTACCTTATAAAGCCTGGTTTGTAAGTAACTGCAAGCAAAATATGTAAAAAAAAAAAAAAAGATTTCATCATCTGTATGTAATATCTTGGCACTAAAATTCCAAATCTGTTTACTGTATGCCAAAATATTTCAATACCGATGTATTAGCATCGAATTCCTGAAAAAAAAAATCTCCTGAACAAAAACCCCTCCATAATTCTCTGCACGATTCAGTGAATAAGTGTAGACATTTCAGCTTCTACGCTTAGCCTTAAAAATCAAGCGTTAAGTCTCCCTGAGTAATGATAGCAATGAGGTCAGTTGTAGTAGAGGGTTGCTCAAATACTCAAATTGCGTGAGTGTCTCTGCCACTGTGGCCTCACTCACAGATTAATATCAGTTAAAATGGAAAACCAACAAGAGCGGTGTCATACCAAATGAAACAGTTGTAAAAATGTATTACAAAAATGATAGAAGCATTAAATATACATTTATCATCAAAACTGTATAAATTAACGTCAAAGCTTGGCTCATAAGAAACTAGAACATATCAAGCATTGCTTTGGAGTGTGACGTAAAAGTAGAGGGTCATGTGAAATATTAAACACTGAGAAAAATCTCTTCTCTGGTTAAATGGAGTAATGCTACAAACAAAAAGGCAATGACTGTGAAGGACTGTGTTTCAGATTACATATGTAACACTCGACTCCCATAGTCACAGCACAGAACATCTCTAGGATTTCCAGGAAAAACTGTCCATCTGCCTTACTCCATTAAAAGAAAGATTCTAAACTCAGGGTCTTATTCCCTCGGTTATTTGAGCTTCTTTAGGTTGAGGATTGCACATGGAATTCTGTGCTCTCATCTTTGATTATGCATGTAACCCACCACCAGCCCTCACATACACTCTATCTACCAAGCCCTGCTGTAGCCTTCATCAAGGCTGCTGTGGTGCCGTGTGGTTGCCATGGTGACCAGCACGACGCAAAGCATCGTGAGCAACAATAGGATTTTCCATGTGCGAGCAGAATGCAAAATGGTGAGCAGATTCTCAGCCTCTCAAAGCCTCTCGAACCAACACATACAGAACCTGTCTTTCAAATGTTAAGAGAAAAAAATGAATTGTATCTAATTAGATATATGATTTATGGTTTCAAGATGAGATCAGGGCTATCTCAGGAATCTGCTAAAAGAAATTTCATTTTGCTCAAAGCTTTCTGGAGCATTCTTTTGCCTTTTCCCCTGGGCATTCCCCTCACCTTACCGGTTGAAAGAATGACTCATGTTCCCACATTACCTCACCCCTGAGACCTGTCCCACCAGTCTATACACACAGACACACACAAACACACACACACATTGTTCACAAAAATGACAGACTGAAAACGGAGTACAACTTATGGATCTTTAAATGCATTGTTAATTTATTAGAGCACTGATTACATAAGTAATCTCAATCTCTTGACTCTATCGAGCAGCAGGATGAAGAGTTGTGATGATGAGATGTGGAGAGAGCATACTATATTTATAAAAGCTGAAAACCTTGCATACAGGATTCAGATTTTTTTTTTTTTTTTTTTTTTTGCCGTCCTCCTATAATACAGTGCGACACTCATGCTGCACAACCTTTACCAAAATGCACCCACTGCCTCCTACACCTCCCTCCCTGGTCTACTCCATCTGTGGAGGGCAAAAAGAGAGGCGAAATGTGCCAGACTAGAGCAAGAGTGAAATACTGGGATACAGTAGGAGGAATGCAATAGTAATGTCCATGCCAGCAGTTACCAACTGTTCCTGATTTCCATAAACTCTAATGCAGTGCTTTGCATGAAGAACATTCAAGTTTGCCTGGGAGGCAGAAAATCAGAAGACATGGGAGGGAGGCAACTCTCATCAAACAGGTTAGGCAAGGTGGTTTGGCCCACACACACACATTGGTGTTCAAATCTAGACAACTGCAGGGCAAATCACAAAGATCACCTTTGGAAAATTGAGTATTTTGGGAAAAAATAATAAATTAATTATAATTATTATTTTTTTTTTATGAAAATCTCTTAAAGCTGTGTATGAGGTTTTCTTCAGCTCCATCTCAAAACCATATCATAAGGTATATTAACATATCACATTATTATAATTCCTGTTTGGACACAAATCTATAGAACATTAAACCCTGTCCATGCACGCATAAGTCCATGGTAAATTATTAAGGCAGATGAAAGAGTTGCATGTGAAATACTGAGCAGCTCCCACTCTGAAGTCTCTCCATTTGTTTCTGTTTCCATGGAGCTGCATGTCCTCATGTCATAACGCTCTCTTACACTCCCACACAAACCCACTTGAGCAGCCGCCCCCACACACACATTATACAAAGGAGATCACGCTGATCTGTGGTCATAGAAAAAGATCTATTATGCAAAGCAAAAGAAATCCATGTTTAAATTAACACCTGCGATAATTATTCAGTCTTACAGCAGTCAGTCTTCAACCCAGCTGGACTCATATAAACACTGTAGGTGGTCAACATTCAACAACTTGAATTCAGATACCGTGTGAAAAGGAACAAGGGTCATGTGAGGATTTCACCTGCTGTTGTGTTGTACAGCTTTTTTTGTGAGGGTTTCAATTTCAGTAGTTGTATTCTTTATTTGTCTGTAGCTTCAATTAATGTGAATTGGGGGAGAAAAACGAATGACATATTTGAAGCTGTCAAAATAGAACTGCCCAAGTTCGCCCTCTAGCGGAAAGTGCGTGCCTAGCAGTCTCTTTTCATGGTAATATAGGGCAGTTCTAAGGCATGCGTTTTACTGAGAAAAAAAAATAATAATAATAAAATTCCACAGAAAGTCTCAACACATATTTATTGCATTACCGAAGGATTTAAATAGTCTCATTATTCGAAATTGTATATATATATTTTTGCATTTTATTATTTACACTTCATAGGTTTTATATAGGCGCAGTGTAGTGGTGTAGTGGTTTATCCTCAATCTTGTTTACATCCTTCATACGTTTCTCTGCATCTCTGTGCAGCATTTACCCTTCATACACCTCTCTGCATTGCGGCGCCAAGAGGCAAATATGCGCTAGTGCAAATGCATAAAATAAGCTGTCAAGCCTATATAGTTCGGGATTAAACCTAGTCAGTTAAAATGGCCGGTAATAAAACAATAGTAGTAACTCAATAACAAAAAATAATAATAACTTTGATTTGATTGGCTGTGATTTCCTTGTGAAAAACGCTATTATTATTATTATTATTATTATTATTATTATTATTATTGTTGTTGTTGTTGTTGGTGGTGGTGGTGGTGGTGGTGGGTTTTTTTTACATTAATCATGAATATTATCATTATAGTCATCATAAATATGTTTGTGCATAATAAAAACAATTTCAACATGTGAGTGTGTGATAAGTATGTACATAGCTGCGTACGCGCTTAACATTTCGGAGTGAGTGTCGTGCTCTTATTTTGAAATGTGATTTTCATATATGGTTTTGGATGGTGAGGAGGGCGCCATGTTGGATTTTACTCGTGTGTGTTGTGATGGATTATTGCAGGGAGTCTGAAGTGTGTTTAAAAAAATTGTGACTTTACCGAAGCGTTGTCGGAGTCGCCTAAAAATGGACGAAGAGATAACAGTGAGTGTTAGAAATAAATAAATAAATAAGACTAGTTCGCAAACTGTTACAATTAAAGTAAAGTACAGGTATAATCCTGACAAAAGATTAGCAAATGTTTCCAAGTCTTAAATTGTGCTCGTTTATTCGTTTGTTTTAGGACGGTTACAGTGAGCCATGTGGACAGTGTGGCTTGGTGTCTTGGGGTGTTTCAGACGGAGGGCAGTTATTCTGTAAAAACTGCCATAATGTGATTGAGGTGAGAGTGTTTTCATCATTCTTAGCAAACACGCACACACACTACTTTTTGTTTCAGTTAAACCTGTATTGTGTATGGACCATTGTCCATTTTTAATTTTTTTTATTAATTGGTTATAGCACTTTTCTAGTAACAGGAGGTTATGGGTTCGAGTCCCGGATGGAATTGAAGCTCAAAGGTTAAGGCTCTATGTTACTGATCACATGTAAACTTTTATGGAATTCATGAAGAGCTTCCTGGACTCTGTCCTGTATCCTACATGTGCTTTACTTATTATACAATCCTTAAGGTGGGTTTCTGAATTTTTAGGGTTTAAGATTATTGCTTGTTGTGTCCACTGCACCTCGACACACTTACCGGGTGATCCAGAAGTAGGAGAGATAACAAACACACACGCATTATGTCTGAAGATCTCTGTTTATTATCGGCTAAGAGAGCATATTTCTGGACAGGTGTCCTGTCGCACACATCAAAAGAACCAAGCGTAACATGTACGCCATAAACAAAAGGGTTTTAGCAGACACAAGCTGTTTGTATGCATATTCTTCTAGATACAGGCTATAGGAAGTGTTGCAATATAAGGAGTCAAGGACGAAGAACAATGAGTGGGTTGTTTTATGGGCATCGACACCTTCTTAACGTATTATAATACCTTACAACATGTCAGTGATTTTGTCTGCTATATACAGTAAACCTCCTTGCGTTAAATGATCACGACCGAGGTGGCTCAAGCAGTCATTCTTGAAAATCGACTGGTAACTGTCGTCAAGAAACTCATCTGTCTGTGGGAATTGTATACACAATCATTCACGAACATCGCTTGCACATTACAGGAACTCGGCTGGGAGTTATTGCCACATCTCCCTATATAGTCCTGACCTCGCTTCAAGACATTTCTACATGTTTGTGGCATTAAAGGAGTTCCTGGAAGGCCAACTTTTCAGATGCGAAGCTTGCAGTCCAATCATGGTTCTAGCGTATTGAGAAAACTTTCTACCTTGATGGTATTCAAGCTAGGACTGGGCAATTAATTGAAAGTCAACAGAAACTGACTTTCAGAACCTCAAATCTAATCGCAGATGTTGGTTGTTTCTTTTCTCTCTCTCTCTCTCTCTCTCTCTCTCTCTCTCTCTTTTTTTAAACTTCTGTTCTGCACTGTGTGTGTGTTCATGCACTGTCCGTGTAGTCACATGCACTGTAAAGACATTCATACGCAAGTATGTAAATTAAGTAGTTAAGCATTTTTTTACCGTACAAACCTTTGATCATTATGATTATTAATCATTATAATTAAGACATGTTCAATTAATCATATTACCCAGCTCTAATCCATGCACTAGGGAAACGCTGGGATAAGTGCATTAGTGTAGCAGAGGATTATATAGAGAAATAAAGGTTGTTTTTACTCTCATAACTGTTCCGTATTTTTAACTAGCAAAAATAACGTTATTAAATGCTAATGAACCTAAGATACTCAACTCAACATGTCTTTTACAATCATTTAGCCCACGATGTTGCCGAGTTTTGTGAGACAAACAGTGTCATCCCTGAAAACAAGTAGGATTCAGAAATCAAGTCCAATATACGATAAGACCTGTTCATAATTTTTAAATGCTCTTTGCTCACATTATGCTCTTTGTGTGTTTCTTGTAAAAGTACATACAACTCTGTCTGTGGTAGGGCATACTCATATTTGAGAGTGGGATTATTACATTATTTTACCTCTTATTCATGACAGCAACCCTAGTGGTACAGTTAATAATATAGTTGTCCCTGAAGCCTTCTAAATTAAATCATCAGATTATTAGTAAAGCAATTTATGAGCTGATCAGGGTATAACAGGAAAAATATAAAACTGGTCCACACCAAGAATAGAATTATCTGTTTTCATTTCAGCATTATATTGATTGTTCCCAATTAACAGAGAACAAGGGAAGTTGAGGATATGAACACATTGCTGTTCAACCACAGGATCTCCAGTTTATCATCAGGCAAAAGGAAGCGTGGTGGAAGAGGTTAGTCCAGGTTTCAGTACAAAGATGTAATATTGCTATAATTCCTGAAGTGATTGTGTGAACCCAACATTTCTAGGGTTGTGCTGTATAGGCTATGTCCACTCATTGTATATGGTGATTTTTGTATTTGTGGTTTAGAAGGTGCACGAGACTGGATGGTATGTGAAGGCTTTCAGCTGATCCTCAAACATCAAGCCGAAGCTTTGGTTGAGCTGGGTGTCTGCCCTCAGTTTAAGGTCAGCAAAGCAAAGTAAAAAAATATAGACGAGAGAGATTTTTTTCCTGCATCATTTAAATGAAATATATCTCAGACAGATGTATTATGGATTTTCTGGAAGCGATACCTGCAGAAGACCAAACAGGCATACACAAGAAATCCAGTGAACAGTGACATAAATTTAGTGGTGAGTTAGAAACCACCTGAGTTATGTTTGTACTTGTGTGTAGTTGATCATGGGTAGAAAATCCACAATATTTTTTTTGTCTTTAATGCCTTTAAGGATAACTTTTTAAACACCCTTGAAACACATTCATTATCTGTATTCTGATTTTTTGTGTGAATTTGTGGACATGGGTAGCACAGTAAACAGTGTTTAACAGAAGTACAGTTTTCAACATCTAGGATATGAGTGGTGAGTCAGGTTTAAAACAAAAAACAAACAAGGGCTACTTTTCCTCACTCGCCAATGCCATGTGGCGTTCTATGTAAGGAATGAGAATCTCAGAGTAGAGGTAGTGGAGATGAAAAATGCTGGGCTCAAAAATGAAAACACAGATCTGCTCAGCTAGTTAGTTTGCTGATGAGCACAGGAGCATTGACTACATCATTGGCTTGAAAGCTTTAAAGCTTTGGAGCCTCACCTGTTTGAGCAGATTGCATAGATGATGATCATAGATGGGTCAGAATTAAAGCACTACTACTTTGGCCTCATAAGGTAAAAACGAAGCAGGATTAATCATAAGTGGCTGGGTGTGGGGCATTGGCAGGGACACAGGTCCTGGCGGGAACACATGCAATAAATAAGCAATGCCCTATATGAAATTAACATTATATGTTAAACATAAGGTGGGTAATCAGTTTGCAAGGTTGTTCAGGCTGAGTTATTTTTTTTTTACTTGCCATTGTCAAGATCACAATATGAGGAAATAGCCTTATAGCCGAAAGAAGAGTTATGATCACTGGCTGTACCGATTCTGATTGCTGGCTAGACCATTTTTGATGTTCTTGTTTAAAAGGTAAACTTCTTTCATCTCTTTTTTTCTCACATAAACATGTTCCCATTTCAGGACTTGACCAGCGACAGTGGGGCAGTATCATCTGTCGCTTTTAATGAAGCATCATGGTATGATGAGACTTTCTCAGTGAAGGGAGACCACACAGTGTCTGGTATTTTTATATCTTAATATATCTTATAATCTTTTTACCTCAAGATGATCATCTTGTTTTAGATTGTTTTGCTCATGATCTTCAATTCAATGTTTGCAGGATACTCTAGTGATGGGAGATCTTCTGTGTGTTCGGGCTCTGTGGATGCTGAACGCTACTTTAGAAGGAAAGAAAGAAAGTACCTGATGAGCATGTCCCGAACACTGGCACTCTGCCACCTGGCTCTGCTTTGGGTTCGGGAGGCTATTACTCTGGCAGACTTGCTCAGGTGAGTAAGAGGAATACTTGGATCTGCATAAAGTACCAGAACATTCAGCAATATTGGACACTGTTGTATTTAAATTGCACACCACTATGGTAGGGCTTTAATATTGCACAAAATTTATTTTTGAAAGCAGACAGTGATGTCTCAATACTGTACAGAAAAAATAACGTTGCCTCGGTATGTGCCTTATACTTTCATGTTAAGCTAGATAAATAGTTTAAAGTAATAATAGAACAATAATGAGCAACTATTTCAGTTTAGCATTGCTAGTAGAAGTTAGAATTATATAAAAGTATAAATCTATAAATGTATTTTGGGCATTCAATATTATTATATATTGCACTATATTATAAGTCTGTATGAGTCAATCACAATCAGTGTGTGTGTGTGGGGGGGGCACAAACAAAAAAAACTATATATATTTTTTAACTTTACATTTCATACAAATTTCACATAATACAGTGCGACACCTCCGTCCACCATTTTCATGCATCTATGACATTATAGCCGCTAGGGGCGCTAAACTGAAGCACTCTGGCTAAACATTAGCACTCTTGCATCCAACCTGTTTAAAACTATCCTTCTTCTATACATGATTTTAAGATGACTGTTCAGATTTATGATTTTCTTGTGTCTTAATATAACTATAATATACTCATAGGTCTTTTTACTTTGCCTAAATAAGCATGGTATGTCTTTTGCAGGCTGGTGTCCAAGGGTCACATCCCTTATATTAATGCTCATGCACTTTTCCCTGAAGAGATGAGGTTCTTTGGTAAGGATGCCCTGATCTTTAGAGTCGAGGTGAGAAAGCAAGATTTTCTGATTGTGTAACAGTGGTGCATTCATTCAGACCATTACTTACAGTGCCTGTTGTCTGTGCTCTCTGTTCTCTAGTCTATCCCCTCTTACAGAAAGGTTCATAGGGAGACCATGGAACTGGCTGCACTGATCGAGCTGCCCACTTTCCCTCCTGTCTCTCAGGATTGCCTCCTTCATCCAGCTCTGCTCAGTCTACGCTATTTGATGGATGCTAACCTTCCTGGTGAGTTTGCATAAAGCAGTTGAGAAAAGTCTTTTATTCCTTAGCATTCGTTCTCTCTTTCATCAAATCTTTTTTCTTTCAGACAAACTCCATGAATTTGTTTGTAAAGTAATTCAGGAAACATCTATGGGGAAAGAATCCTTTCTGACATTTGACCCTACTGGGAGAAAGCCTAAACTTCTGTGCTATGATCTTCAGGCTGCAGCTCTCATAGTTGTGACCATGAAGCTTCTGTTCAGGCTGGACGATAAGATGGAGTGGTGAGCATCCATCATGGAATTACTGTCATAGGCAAAGACAGAACAATCTGTTATACAGGTTTTGCACTTGCGTTTGATGATTCAAGTAATTTTGCTAGATTATGTGCCTGTTTTTCTTCCATTATTTTTCAAGGAAGTTGGCTAGGAAAGCATGTGACAAAGGAAATCAAATGGACCAAGCCAGGAAAAAGAAAAAGACAGCCAAAGGTAGACACATGTGAGCTCATGATTGACAGATTGATTAGTGCAGAAACTCATTTTTTTATAAATATATTATTTTATTACTTATTACTTTTTCTATTTTAACTTTCACTGTTTGTGTTATATTACCTAACAGCCTCTCTGTTGCAGGTGGAAAGATGTTTAGCCTGAGGACGTGGTTTATGATTGTACAGCCGGCGCTGGAACGAGCCAGGGAGAAAGAAAAGCATGCCAAGGCCATGTGAGAAACTGTTTCTGATGAAATGTTGTGTATATTATGCATATCTGCTTTCAATGTTTAACTTGATTCCTATTTTACTCTGTCTCCTCAGGCAACAGTGGAAATCTAAGAAGCCCATCATTCAGTCTATGAAAAATAAAACCATCATACTAAAACGGAGACGTAAGTACATAGGTTCCATCATTTCCTTTTCTGCTTACAGAATCTTCAGATTTGGAAAATGTTGGACAGTTTCAAGCGTGATTCATGGCAAATTACAGCCATGATGCTTTTCAGAAATAAATTGTTTTATATATCCTTTAATACTAAAATATGAATTATCAGTATGAGAGAAAGTCAGACAGGCCAGATTGAGGTGGTTTTGACATGTTCAAAGGGAGAGATTGTGAATATATCGGTAGAAGGATGCTGAAGTTGGAACTTCCAGTCAGGAGGTCTAAAGGAAGACCAAAGAGGAGATTTATGGATGTAGTTAGGGAGAACATGATGTTAGTTGTTGTGAGCTAAGAGGGTGCAGAAAATAGGGGTAGATGAAGGCAGATGATTTGCTGAAAGGGAATAGCCGAAAAATAATAATAAAAAAAAGTGTCTACGTCTGAAAAATCTGTTAAGCTGCTCCTCAGGTAAATTTTTCCTTGAATATATACATTTAGTTCAAAATCATGGGCTGAAAAATTCACCTGATCAAATTACGTCCAGGCGTAATGCTTTAAGGTATTGACAATTAAGATTGCAGATCATCACCGCTTCTATAAGCTGTGTATTCAGAAAGATAGACTCACTGAACATAAAGAACAGGCAACTGGTGTGGAAAAATTATTCATGTTAATAATTCATGGCTGATTCATATTAAAATAGTCAATTTAATCATCACACATTAACAGCAGGCCTCCCTTCTATTCTGAACACATTTGGGAACGCTACATCAATCAGATTCAGTTCTTCATGGCATGAGTTTCACAAGATTTTGGTAACACTCGTTTGATTCAGCTCTGGTGACTGGGAAGCACTATTCAAACCACTGAAAAGCCATTAACAAATTTTCACATTCATGAAAGCAGTTGACCTATGACCTAAAGTGTGCCAAGAAAACATTTCCCATTTCGCAGGAATGTCTGAGGATTCAAGTTATAGTCAAAATCACAGGGATCACATTTTCTCCATTCAGATGCTTAATGTGAACATTACCCCAGAGGTTAAACTGCTGCCACACAAGTGGCTGATTTGATAAAAAAAAAAAAAAAGTCCAAACAAACCAGCTGAGCAGAATGTTATCTATACTATGTTTTTGTTCTGCTGTCTTTCATGTTTACTTATTACAAAAACAGGAGAAAAAACTGTGATTTTATAATTCAGCAAGCATATATATATGAATGTGCTTGAAAATTCAAAGTGGGTTATAGGTAGGTCAAGCTTATAGAAGAGCTAGTTCACACACCTACAAATTGTGTACACTGTGTTATGCAAATAAATCTGAGCTGCTTTGTGCCAAATCCCAGTGCCAAACAGGGGTAGGGAGGAAAACCAAAACCTGAAATAGTAAACAAAGTACTATGTTTAATACATTTTCTAAATAAGTTATAAGAAGGTTATTAAGGTTAATAAGGTTGACAATATTACAAGCACTTCTATGTCAGGGAGCGTGACCGTAAATTATTGCATGACGATGCACACTATGCATTATAGGGTAAAAGGTTTATAGACACTTGACCATCACACCCAGAAGTACTTTTTAAAACATTTAGTTTCAGATTTATGAGGGCGAGTCAAAAAATATCCGCACTCCAGTTACGTTAAAACTTCTGTATGTGGCACTGTCTCATCTCCTTTTTCTGTTCAAGACTACTGTTTTTCCGGTCACTATTGTGCAGGTGTGAACGTGTTACATCAGTTCATTTGTAACTGCGATAAGAGCAAAAATGGATGCCCCACTTGTGATTTGCATAAAAGAAGAGAAACGTGCATTGATTCGTTTTTTTGTGGTCTGGGGCATAGACAAGAGCGTTTGTATATCTGCAAACAAATTTGGATCGATGCTACAAGGAAGTTGAAAGTTTCTTACAAAGAAATGCAAGAACGTTAAAGAAAAAAAAGAAGCAAAAATGTGTTTGTCTTTCCTGAAAGTTAATTAAAATATTCAGAGTGTGGATAAGTTTTGACTCACCCTCATAGTTTTCTTTGCTGCTGTAATTACCTCCATTCTTCTAGGAAGGCTTTTCACTAGATTGGAAAGCACGATTTTGGGGAATTTTGCTTATTCAGCCACGAGCGCATTAGTGACGTTATGCAGGGAGGCCTGGAGAGCAGTCTTTGTTTCAGTTCATCCCAAATGTGTTGAGTTTGGCTGAGGTCAGGGGTCTGTGCAGGCCACTTCAGCTTCACTTGCTTTGTGCACAGGAACAATGGAATGCTGGAGCATATTCAGGCCACTTAATTCTAGTGATAAGAAATTGTAATGCTGTGGCATACAATGGAAGTGGTTTGCTTTCAAATTTAAGGAAGGTCTACAAATGAGTATGATTGGTCAAATGTCCCCAAACTTTGAGGAATATAGCAAAATCCTTTTTTTTTTTTTTTTTTTTTCCTGTGTTGCTTCTAGAATACAAGACTGTCTTCACATGGTATTCAGTTTAATATTCTTTGATCAATACTTTTACAGAGTATTTTATAAAGAACAGGTATCATCATCATAATCATAATGAAGAACCTTGGGCTCATCTCCCCATAGGTGTTTGTTGATCATCTCACTATGTTCTGCCAGCTGTTTATATCTTCTGCTAGATTTCCGCACCATGCCTTTTAGTCATCTAACTGTTCCCTGTGTGGACTTTCAAATTTTTCTTGCCATCCATCATTCAAAAGATTGGCATCTCGAGTTTTCTTTCATTCTTCATTGTGCATATATGGCCAAACAGCTATAGCTTTCTTCAGCTCACTTTCTGTAGTAGAGTTATTTTTAGAATTAACTTTCAGGAAACCACAACAACTTTTCTTAGTATTTCTATTCAAATGCCAGCATCCTCTTCTCGTTGTCTTTAGCCATCACCCAAATTTAACAGACATAAAGGTAACCATTTAGCATGCAGTTGCATTGCATTGCAATATTGCAAGCTTTGTTTTTAGGATATCTCTTCCACAGTGAGGGCAGCTTTAGCTTTGGCAAATCTCAACATTATTTCTCTTGTACAGTGCAGATCATGTGTCAGCATGCTCCCCAGATATGTGAATTCCTGTTTCTCAATCTTTTTACCATAGTCTAATCAGTCTACAATTTCACAATATTTATAGTGTCCACAAACTTTAAGTTGTTGACTTTCATTCTATGTCCCCGGATGCAAATAAAGTTGTCCTTAATGGAGATCTGATTTCACCAATATTGTTCATTAGTCTGTTTTAAATATGTTATTAATATGCCAATATGTTAGGTCCATAGGATCCGTCACTGCCCAGGCCACTTTCTGATCTATGCACTTTCTGGAAGTCTACAAAATACTTTTTCTTTTTCTTCCCTCTTGCCTTTTCAGCCATCAATCTTTTCCAGGCTTTCCTAAACCTGCTTGTTTATCTGCCAGACGTGTTCTATCTGTGATTAGTCTCCTTGTCTAAATTAGTATCAGCACTTTGCCCACATGAGTTTTTCAGGCAGTCATCCACTAGGTTTTAGGTTCTTGTGAGCTTCCTTTCTTATGTATAGTTACCAGAGTTGATTTTCTCCAGATGTCTGGTATTTTATCTCTTGTCCATACTTTGTTGTAGATTCCTTCAAAAGTGCTGGGCCTCTGGCTTTAATGATGTCTTCAGTCATATTGTTGTTCCCGGGGCTCTTAGTGATGTTAAAGCTTTTCGTCCCATTTGACTTTGTCTAATAGAAGATCATCATCTCAGTTTTTCAATCTGCAGTGGTGAGATTTTTTTCTAGGTCTTTGATAAGACCTCTGGTGCCTTAGATTCTTACATCTCTGTATAGAAGCTGTCGCAATAGGTTGTCCATCTTACCAGGATCTCTTTTTTTCTGTCAGAACTTAGGCATTTTTCTCTCTGATTGTTTTGTCATTTCTTGTTTATATCTCTAATCATCTTGGACACACCACCCCTGGTTTGTGGTCTCCATGGTGCCTCTCAGTACTCATCTTGCCTTGAAGCTCTTCTCACCTTGTCACTTTTATCCTTATATTGCTTATCCGTTTTTTCTAAGTAATTTCCTTGGGATTTTAATATCTGTTTTTCCCTTTACTAGTTCCTGTTCATGGGGTTATCCATTTTATTTTATTTCCCCCCTCTGCTGGTACAGTCCACCTGCCTGTTTTATATCATATCTCAGCCAGCTGTTCAGCATCTTCAGTTCTTTCATAAAAGCATTTGCATACTTCAATCTTACTTCTACTCTCTAGGTTTCATTTTCTATGTTCTGAGTTACAGCTTGATGTGTAAGGTATGGTCAGAGTTTAGGTCTACATCATAAATGTTTGACATGATTGCACTGATGTTATCTTTCAATCATATTCTTTGTCTTTCTGTTAGATGATAACTATGTCCGTTTCCTACAAACATTCTACTGAGATCTGGTGTTACATGCATACATGCTTGCTCTCTCTTTCTCTCTTTTCTGCTTTGCGAACTATAACTGCGGTTTATCTGAATGATGATTATTTTTATATTTTAATTCTATCAACCTCAAGGGCAAATCATATTTTTTTTTAATAAAAAATGTAAATATTTTTGCACAACAGTTGTCTGTTCTTTATAATAATTATTTATAATTATTATTATCATTTATAATTATTACCCTCTCTCTCTCTCTCTCTCTCTTTCAGGTGTGGTAGAACAGCTGCAGAGCACTTTTCAAGCTCTTTCTGGCTCCACTCCAGAGCAGCAGACTTCCTCCCCATCCTCCTTCTTCTTCCTCTGGGGAGATGAAGATGAAGCTGATGGACCCAGTCTTCGTAACAAGTGCCTGGACTGTTTGATGATTAAAAGCCAAAAAATCTGGCACCTTGTCAACCGTAAATATTGGCACACTGACTTGAGGAAGTGCCTCTCATGGTAAAACACTCAAATTGATTTGAAAATTGTAAAAATTGTTCTTGAAATATTTGATACCTGATGTTATAGGGAAGGGAGTTTTTGACTAGCTCTGAAGAAGTGGTCTGTGTTGTATTGACTTCTTTCCAAAACTGATGCTTATTGATGCTACTAACTAGCGAATCACCAGGGATTACCAGATATACGAAATTATCAGAATACCGTGGTGCCAATTCAATTTGTATTGCAATTTGGTAGCACAATTTTATAAACGTACTGATTCGATATATATAGATTTGCTCCTACCTCACAGGATGCTGTGCTGCCTGCCAATGTATGAGCACACCACCTATAGGATTATAGAGGAGCAGCAATATTTTACCACATCAAATGCAGATATATATAAATTAAAATGTAATTTTTCAAACTCAGTTTTGGAGTCAGTGTGGGGATGAATTGCTACACGATAGAATACATAACTGAAATGATTTTCTCCATCTCTACTACGAACATGTGCCGCTGTTTTGAGAGTGGTAGTAGCTCTCAAGCAGTAGTAGTTGGAGATGTTATAGTTGTGTTTTATTTGAGATGGTAAATTAAGAACTTGACTATTAATTTAGTTACTCGTGCCTATGCTTGAACCTTGCTGGGTCAGAGGGTCTAAGATTTTTTTTTTTAGCAGTAACTGTAAATGAATGATCACTTCACAAATATCATGTGTCTTTGCAGGTGTAAAGAACACTTCTCTGACCTGGAGTCTACTTTGCCCAGGATGTATGTGTGGTTGCTGGGCCTCTTCTCTTTCATGCTGGGTGTTCAAGATGCGCAGTTGCACAGTGCAGTCGTCCAGGTGGAGCAACGACTACTGACAAAACCTTCTTGAATTACTCTGTAATTAATAGATTTTTTTCTTGCATGTGAACAGTTCGATGTTCCACATAAAAGTGATGTGTAAAGCAACCTTTGTAAGGTTTCCAGTCTTACACAATTGTCTGTGTTTTATGCTGTAAATTTTGATAATTTTTTTT
>JAAGKR010003930.1:0-67864 GCA_011419295.1 Clarias macrocephalus | reverse complement strand
TGTGTGTGTGTGTGGAATTAGCCCCTTCACTCGCCTCGTTTTACACAGTAACACTCCTCCTCCCTCTCCCCACCTCGCTTTTTCACAACAGTTTCACAACAAACACACACACAACAGAAACACCGTTTTAACAGGAAAAAAATAAATCTCTCTGAGACTGACATGAGCGTATATTAACAGACACACTTTTTAAGTTTCACAACAAGCGCATAAACACAGCGGAAACACCGGTTTAACGGAAAATAACCGAGACTGGTACGAGCGCATACTAAAGGAATCACTTAGGTTTCACAACAAACACACACACACACACACACACACAAACACGGAAACACCGTTTTAACAGGAAAAAAAGAAATCTCTCTGACCTGGCGTGAGCGCATACTAAGGCACTCACTGCTGCGCATTCACTGCTGTAAAGTAAAAAAAACAAACAAAAAAAACAACAAATGAACCAGCACCTCACCTTTGAAAAGAATCACGACAGAGCAGAGTTTCTGTGTCTTTGTGAAGCCGGGAGGGTTGAAAAGGGAAGAGAGCGTCTGTGCGTGTGTGTGTGTGTTTCAGTGTCAAATTGCGCAGTGTCAAATTGCGCACGCACGAGCAGAGTTTCTGTGTTTGAAGCCGTGGGGGGAAGGAGGGAGGTGGAGGGGGGGAGTAAGGTGAGAGAGTGACGCTCGGTGTCAAAATAAGAGTCGCATATGTGAAGCATGATACTCGGCGCTCGTAAACTAATACTTGCTCGGTTTCCGAATTAAGAATTATTTAAAATCTTTGCTCGGTTTGCGGAACACTCGTAAACCACGTTACTCGCAATCCGAGGTTCCACTGTAACTAATTACATTACAAAATTACTGTCTTCAAAAAGTAATCCGTTACATTACTGGGTTACTTTTCGATAAAAGTAACTAGTTTGAGTACTTTTCCATTGCAGAAAATGAAAACTCCTTTGTGCTTCCTCATGCATGTTGTTTTAGTCAAGACCTTTATAATTATTCTACCATCATCACTCAGCGAAGCCCATAATCTGTTAACTACTAGTACCCCCATTTCCCCCACGCGGTTTCGCGCGGTGGCCGTAAATACGTTTTATCATGATTCACGCGAGTTTCGGCGCTGTGATTAGGTTTCCATCTTTCCGCGCGTCGGTCCTCGCATCGTCAAACCACATAGGTGAGATAGGGGTATAACAGCAGGAATAACAGAGGGGGGTGGGTTATCGGGGGCGGGGCTTGTAGGACGACTTTCTCTCACACACAAACACACACACTAATGGATTGGGAATGACTGCTGTCTGGCTCACGGATTACATAAATGGCCTGAGTAACGGATTACATTTTTGAAAAAGTAACTAAGTAACTGAGTACTTGAATGGCGGACCTGACGCGTTAGATTACCTGTTACATCAAAAAAGTAATCCGAGTACCCTAACGCGTTACACCCAACACTGCCCGTCTGTGAGTGACACGCATGTTACCTGTCAAGTAAATCCATGAAATTTCAGTTTGGGGAGGAGAAGTCAACCCACTCATTAAAAAGATTCCAAGGAATTTAAGATAAAGACAGCAGAATACAAATTAATTACAAATTAATAAAGTAATTTATTTAATGAAATTTTTTTTATTATTATTATTATTTTATTCTTCAAACAGTGCCATTGTTGAAAACAGACACAGACAGTAGGAAATGGCTTGTTCATGTTCTGTGTCGTTTCCCCTTCGGAAAGCACTGTAGTGGTAAAAAAAAAAAAAAAAAAGAGTTGGGTAAACTATGAATTATGTCACACAACAAACCAGTAAAAAAAATGCCAAAAATGTATATACTCATTGTGTATCAAAGGGTTTTTATTGCTTGTTGGCAGGAATAAACCCCTGGAGGATGCTCTGCAACATAGTGTCTTTAGTTTGCTTTGGAACTTGGTATTTGGTGATTATTCACAGGTTTTTGCTATTGTCCTGATTAGTGTCTTTATTTAAGCCTTGGTCCATTTCTAGTGTCTTTGTCTTACAGCTGTTGTCCTCACCGCCTTCATTGTCAACACTGGTGTAGTGCGTTCAGGGTTCATTTAGGTTGTCTTTATTCTTATTTATCCCTTTTGTTTTCTTCATTAAACGTCTTAACAATTATGCCTTGTCTCGCATCCATGCACCCCTGCCAGGACAAGTGACCAACAACTAGGCATAGCAGATGAGTCTCCCCTAAATATGTTTTTTGGGGGCAGTGACAACAACAGCAAGGCGATTAAACTTTGCGGGAAGCCTCACTGATCATCAAACACTATGCTGGAAACATTTCAGATCATGTGGGAGAGAGAGGAACAAAATCCTGCATTTTATTTGGTGCAGGATGCCTCAGAACGCCTCAGAAGGAGAATGGGTAGGGTGAGCGATCAATGCAGCCAAGATGCAATGAATGCCTTTCGTGCGTCTCACAACACAACAGGACTCAGGTTAACATGGCTTCCCACAGTGACCACAAATGGCGGACCTGGGAGTCCAAAGCTCGGCACAAGTTTGGGAATGTCAGCAGAAGAAAGGAGAAAGGAGCAGCGCTAAACAAGGGGCTCACTCTGCTTGAGATGGAGGTGACCACGTACAGTAGGACTCCAGCGCCAATTGTGTTAACAATTGTTAGCTCTGAATGCCCTGTTTTCTCTGTTAGCCCTGTTGCAGGCCCTGATAGCACTGTTGAAGACAGTGTTAGCTCTGTGGAAGACCCTGTCTGCCCTGAAGGACACGAATGCTCTGAGAATGTTGACATTCTTTCTAGCTCTGAGTGCACTGTTCTGTGTCCTGGCAGCCTGGAAAACTCCAAGGTGTTTTCCAAGAGCCCTGTACACCTCAAGCTGCACTGCCTGAGCCATGCAATGCTTGCCTGAGCCTCCGGAATCATGTCCAGCCCTGTTTCAGCCAGATAATACACCCTCTTCTCCTAATATAGCAGCATTCACGGTTGCTTAGAATATGCTGCTGTTTCTGCCAGCAGGATTGGAGAGCGGTGCACTGCGTCAACCACTTGGCTGCCCCAGTTCAAGAACTTTGCTTCCCCCGTGTCCTGGGTTTGAGGATTCTGTTTTTGCACCACTTCCCAGGTTTGAGGATTTCATGCTCGGTCCGCCACCGTCATTTAAGAATTCATATGAATGCCTGCTCCGCCACCGAGGTATGAGGAGTTTGCGTTTACTCTTCCTCTCAGGTTTGAGGATTCGGTGTCTCCTCTGCTTCCTGTGTTTAGGGATTCTATGTTTGCTTTGCCTCCCGGGTTTGAGGATTCTATACAGTACATGTATATGCTCCAGCTCACGGGTTCAAGGATCTAGTGTTTATTCTTCTGTGCAGGTTCAACAGTATGGGGATTGTATTAGCTCACAGTATCTTTTTTATAAAAAATATTAAAAATTTAATCTCTTTCTCTCTTTGTCTTTGCTTCTCGACCGTGAATGTTCTGTTTTTATCACCATCTACAGCCAGCTTCATTTCTGTTACGCTATAAGGCACCCACGCACCATTGTGGTTAGGTGCTATGCAGAAGTGTAACAAAGTTAAAGTACAATTTTCTGTACAATGCGTACGAGTAAAAGTAAAACGTCGCCTCTAATAAGGCTAGTTAAATACATGAAAAATGTACTTAGGTACAACATCAATGTGAATGTATTTAGTTACCTCCCACCTCTGCTTCCTTTGATCTCTGGTTGTTAATGTTACAGTAGATGTACTTATAAGAATATAAGCAATTAACAAGCATTAATACATTAAAGATTATCTCTATTGTTTTAAAATGATCGTGTTCACCTATAGTACAGACCCAAAGTTTGGACACATCTTCTCATTCAAAGAGGTTGAATTTGTATTACGGCAAGAAAATAGCAGCTAACTGAAGAAAAAAACGAGTGGCCATCATTACTTTAAGAAATGAAGGTCAGTCAGTCAGAAAAATTGGGAAAACTTTGAAAGTGTCCCCAAGTGCAGTCACAAAAACCATCAAGCGCTACAAAGAAACTGGCTCACATGCGGACCGCCCCAGGAAAGGAAGACCAAGAGTCACCTCTGCTGCGGAGGATAAGTTCATCCGAGTCACCAGCCTCAGAAATCGCAGGTTAACAGCAGCTCAGATCAGAGAGCAGGTCAATGGCACACAGAGTTCTAGCAGCAGACACGTCTCTAGAACAACTGTTAAGAGGAGACTGTGTGAATCGGGCCTTCATGGTAGAACATCTGCTAGGAAACCACTGCTAAGGACAGGCAACAAGCAGAAGAGACGCTTTTGGGCTAAAGAACACAATAAAGAAAACAATAAAGAAAACACTTTTAATGAGAAGGTGTGTCCAAACTTTTGGTCTGTACTGTATCTTAAATTGCTTTGAATGCGCTTTGAAGTATTTAACAGGTTAGGTAAACCTGTTGATTTTTGCCACAAAAAAAAGTGAAGATGAAATCAACTCTTGGTGTGCCAGTGTAATTACTTGCATTTGTTATTTTATATCTATAAAACCATATGAGGATTTTATCCATGTAGTTTCTCTGACTCACTGCTTTAATGAACACTTTCTGCGGTTTTATGGTGATGCTTTATTATTCGCACATTCGCTACTAAAGCCCATTCTGTCTTAATGATAAAAATAATTCTCTTGTGCACTTGCCTGGAGCATATTTAAAATTTTACAGTCCTATTTTAAAATGTTCATGTTCATATTTTTCGCCTTGAGCTTGCTCAGGCAGCAGTATTCGAGCTGTCCTCGTGTGCTATCATTGATCTGGTCTCATGTTGGCCTTCATATTGGCATGATGAATTTGAGTCATAATACACTTCACTGCTCACGAATTGTGACTAGCTAATTAATGTTTCATCTAGCCTCAGTGCAGAGGAGAACATAAATAGTTTTATAGAAGTGGCTGTGTAAGTAAAGGTTGAGATTTAGCTTGGTGTAACTCGAGGATTAATATTGATGTGTTTCGTGATTCTGGTGATAATCGCAGTATGGTGATATATTTTCCTTATTCCTTATTAAAATGTTAACACATGGCTGGTGCTCTGACATCACATTGCTAGTGGAGGTATAGTGGAGTTTATAAGGAGAAAAAACAACACCAATCTCAATTATGAGTGATTGAGTGAGTGACAGCATCATATTAATGGGAAAGCCAGTGTAGGAATAGTGGACACAGCAAAAGCTGGATTCAAAGTTGCACTGCACTGCACATTCCACACTTCAAACTGCACTGCACAGTGGAGTTTTGTTTGTATAGGGACATGACCACTTATGGAAGATATCGGACATGATGTCACTAACTATTTATTAAATCCACTTTTTTATTCAGCAGATTCAACCTTGGCAGCACGGTGGTGTAGTGCTTAGCCCTGTCGCCTTGTGCTAACCACTACACCATCGTGCTGCCAAGGTTGAATGAAAACCCGGGTTCGATTCCCGGCCAGGCTTGATTCCCATCTGTGTACGTTCTCCCCATGCTTGGTAGGTTTCCACCAGGTACTCCGGTTTTTTCTCACAGTCCAAAGACCTGCAGATTAGGTTAACTGGTGTTCCCAAATTGCCTGTACTGTGAGAATGAGTGTATGTGTGTGTGCCCTGTGATGGATTGGCACCCTTTTCAGGGTGAACCTCGTGCCTTAAGTCTCCTGGCATAGACTCCAGGCCGCCTGCGTTGATAAATACAGGATAAAGTGGTATAGACGGTGAGTGAGTGAGATTCAACCTTCAAGCTAATACAGAAAGTTCTGCTGAACCAGTGTGTTTAGACAAAAATAAAATAAAGAAATACAGAAAACTAAAATTATTTGTTCCACAGCCCCAAAAAAATACATAAAAATAATTAATACAATATATAAAATAAAAATAAAACAAATTAACTTGCACTTTACCTTTAAAAAGTAAAAATAAATCCAGACAGATAAGTGTTTCCGTTTGTGCACGCAGGCGCCATGTATTTGTGTGTGTGTGTGTGTGTGTGTGTGTGTGTGTGTGTGTGTGTGTGTGTGTGTGTGTGTGTGTGGAATTATCCCCTTCCCTTGCCTCGTCTTACACAGTAAAACTCCTCCTCCCTCCCCCCTCCTCGCTTTTTAAGTTTCACAAACACACACACACAACAGAAACACTGTTTTAACGTGAAAAAAAGAAATCTCTCTAATGACACTTGCGTGAGCGTATACTAACGGATTCACTGCTATAAAGTAAAAAAAGAAAAAAAAATAAACCAGCACCTTACCTTTGAGAAGAATCACGACAGAGCAGAGTTTTCTGTGTAAAGCAGAGAGTGTCTGTGTGTGTGTATGTGAAGATGGGGAGGGGGGTGTAAAGGCGAGAGAGTGTGTGTGCGTGTGTCATTGTGTGTGTGTGTCGGTGTCAAATTACGCGCGCACACACATAGGAGACACGCTGAAACAGAGAGGGAGATGTTGATTATACCAGTAAGAGACGAGCACTAAGACCCAGCAGGGAAGGCGATTGCCCACAATTCCGCAGCGCAAGAGAGAGAAAAATCAATGGCTCAGTTGTGATCACGTGACACTCAGCGTCAAAACAAGAGCGCATGCGTGATACATGATACCCGGCACTTGTAAACCAAGACTTGCTCGTTTTTCAAGTCAAAATTTATTTGCTCGTCTATTTGCAATCCGAGTTTCCACTGTAATTTCATACAAAACAGAAGAATGAAGTTTGCCAGCGAATCTGCACAGTACTACAATATATACACAGTATTATGAATGAACTGCTGCTTATTTGGTAGTATTTCATAGTTTGATTGACTTTTGAATTGAATTTTATTGCTGTACAGTCTTTTTGTTCTCTGCTCCCTTTCCGGTCAGGCTTCTAGTGGGGAGACCTGAGGTAATGTTCATTAACCACCTCTCTCCCCATTATGTACTTCTGAGTAAAAAACCTTCTTAATCCAGTCCCTTGCTTCACTCACAAAGGGCCAATGAAGTTACTTAACCCACACGGTGACATGAAAAATGCTACTTGAAAACAAGTGATAGGAAACTGATTGCTCAAATGTTATCTTCATTCTGAACTTTTTTTTTTTTTCCAAACACTCCGTGCCCCCCTCCGGAAAGATGCCGCCCTGGGCAGCTGCCCATGTTGCCCATATCTTAATGGTCCTTTTCAGGTAATACGGTAAGTAAAATTCTTGGAGACAAATTGATCAGAATGGTCAGACTGGTTGCTATGGTAACTCAACTAACTACTATTTACACCCAGAAAAGCATCCGCAAACCTCGAAGTGGATGTGCTATAACAGCAGAAAACCATATCAAGTTTCACAGGAAAAGGAATTTGAGCAATCTATATTTGGCAACATCATTTGAACCTCAAAACAGCATGTTCAACTGATAATGCATTCATTATATCCCCATTATAGTGTACTTCTTACAATTAAACCACTTTTTCACCAGATGGTGCAAATGGTGCTGAAAGATACCCACGACTGTAACACTACCACATTATCTTGAGGGCTCTTTGGGCATATTTGGGACCAGAACCATAACAATGTTTTCATGAATCGGATGAGCTAATTATCCCCACTGAGTCTGTTGAACATTTTGACCATTTAATTATCAGGGATGTGGCTAATGTGCAGAAATTTCAAGCATCACTGATCAGACATTCAGTTCACGATCAGAGCTCCGACCCCTTTTTCATCTCTCGCTCCTGCCCGGTACCTCGCTGGGCTGCTGGCATAGCAATGCATGGCTGTAGTCATTTAAACAAATTCTTTTGTGTGCAGCTTTACTACACCTGTTTCTCTTTCTCTTTTACTCACCCACACACACACACATGCACACATTGCTGAAACTCTATTACCCAACTCCCTTTTTATACCAGCTTATGCACAGAACAAGATATTGCTTTTCTCCAGACTGTATGTGGGTGCATAGATAATGACTATGGCCTGGTAATTTCATCATATTCAACATTTCATCAGGAGAACATTTCGAGCCAGGCGAATGGAGTTTTAAATAATAACTCGGGTCCAGTGTGCTCGATTCAGTTTGCGACTGCGCCGTAATGGCAACGTGATTGTGGCAGCAAAATTACACCACTTTACCACCTCCTATAACCGCCAATGCTTAACAAAAGAGAGAAACGGAATCACATCCGCAGATTTCGTAGTGAATTTGTTTACCTCCGTTTGACTGAGCTATTTCATTCTTTTTTCCCTGATTAGTTCCTAAGGTGCAAGTGAAAGAACAGAAGGGAAATCATAGCTACAGGGAGCTTGAGAGAGGAATAGAGAGCTGAAAAGGGAAACCAGAAAGTTCTGGCTGTGACATTATTTTAGCCCAGGCTACATCAGAAGTCGCTTAGAAGGGATTTTAACACACTTATTCTCTCTCACTTGCTCATTCTTTATACCGCCTATCCTATACATGGATGCAGCAGGCCTAGAATCTATCCCAAGGGGCTCGGGGCACTAGGCAGGGTACACCGTGGATAGGGCGTCAATCCATCACAGGACACACAAGCACACAAACTCACACAACAGACAATTTAGAAATGCCGATGCGTAATAATACCGCCTTGAAGCTACATTCACATTACAAGCCACATTCTTCAGGTCAGAACCAGGCACCTCACTTTATATTACACGAATATTTTTCTTTGTTGATGAATTTAATCCAGACATTTAAATTATTTTTAAACTCAAGTTTGATATGTTTGGCATATTCAATTGAGAGATAATTCAGTTTATTTTAAGCTTTTTTTTTTTTTTAAACAAAACAAAAATTATCTGCTAATAGAATAAAAAAGCAAAATATCAGTAAATATCTAGGAATAGGTTTTTCCATTAATTATATTTTGAGGACTTTTCTATTAAATGCGCTTTGTTTGTTTTTTTATTATTTTTTTATTATTTGGGATTATGTTATAGCCTTCCGTAGCTGGGAGTCTAAGGATCAGATTGGCTTTATCCAGGACACATCAATCACACAGGCCATTTACATGCACAGTTAAGTCAATCTACGGTTATAGATTGACTAGACTATTTAATTCTTTGTCCCATTACACAGGCACTGGAGAGGAATCGATTTATTGACCAAAGTATGACCAATTCCACTACAATAGGGGGCGATATGCCCCCGTTCAGCATGTTGGGATTGTATTCCCAGTTGAAACTGGGTTGTTTGTAACCCAGCTGCTGGATAAATATTGGACCAACTACATGCTGGGTTAATTTAACCCAGCAAAACAGGTTATTTATTTAACCCAGCAAGATGGGTAAAATATTCAATCCAAATGCTAGGTCATATTTAACTATAATGCTGGGTTAATTCTACCTCACAAATAGGTTATTATTATTTTTATGTTTTACATGTCTATGGGTAAAACACTTTAAACTGTTAAATTACTTTGATATACTGGTCTATTACAAAAAAGTTTTTTGAAAACCATACATATATGCATTAAACACCCAAGTAAATGTACAGTACAAATCATAGAAAAATATTTATTTTTATTTTTCAAAAGCACAAGATCAGATAATACAAAACAAGTTCAACAGTGACATCATTACAATATTATTACTCAGAAGCACTAATGCCTGAGAGCAGTGCTGGTCATTATCTCCCAACATCAGGGTGTAGGGGTACGCCCTGGACACTTCAGCCTGCTGGAGATATTTCACAGTGTTGGTTTCAACCTTAGAAAGAAAGAAATTAAAGAAAGTAAAAGTTTATGGAAAAATTGAGAGGGTTGGCTAGTATGCATATTTGTAAGAAGATTGGTGTTTTGTAACATCTCAGCTTTTTATATGTGGTTGCTAACGCTAGCAACCTAGCTAAATGCTAGCGTCATGCTGGCACTACAGTTAACAGTGTAGCTTTCATTTATCACTTCACCATCTTCAAACACCCTGCAAGCATTCTACAAAGAAAGCTAAAAAGCTCAGACATTTTTGCAGTTTCTTTCATACCCCAGGTTCTTTGGTTTGGCTCGCTAGCAGCCATTGTCAGAAAAACTAGCATGATATAGCACGGACCAGGCTGAAAGTTTGAGTGTAACATTAACACGTAACAGTAATAAATGTTACATACAGTGAACAAATTCAGTCATAGGTGAATGAAAGTGTGTATATAGACCTTCTATTTAATGTTTACTTTTCCTCTTAAATGCGTGAGGAGGAAGACCAAAAAAAAAAAGACACGAAGCTGACACAGCCACTGAATACACTGGTGAACTTTGGGGGAGGGGCGGTCGTGTCTGTGATGTTAGCTGTCACTAGCTAACCCAACTCCAACCCAGCAAGCTGGGTTGAACAAAAAGTACCCAATTCCCTGTAAATAACCCAGAAAAATGACCCAACAGAGGCAACCCAGCGTTTGGGTAGTAAAAACAATCCAGCATTTTTTAGTGTGTAGTTTCTTCTTCTGTTATGGATTCCGACTTCCAGACATCCTGTGTGGAAACTGTGGAGCACGCGCGGAGTGCCTAGGCCAGTTCCTGTGTCCGATTGAGTCATACGTGCAAGAGTAACTCAACTTCCAACCACAGTGTCTGGGTATGCTATTCTGACTTTAAGAAGCTTGATTTAGCATAATTTTACCAGTTTTAGAATATTTTTAAAAACTGAGATCTGCGATTTTGTCCTTTTGTCCAAATGCAAACACATTTTCGTTCATTGAAAACTTTTGGAAAACTCTTTGGATTTTGAAGATTTTGAAAGATTGTTGTGTGGAAACAGGGAAAACGGAGATTTTGGCTTGTTGTAACGTCACCTTGTGTGCCGATGATGTCATTGATTTAGTGTGCAGTCTCCTTGATTTGAAGTCAGCTTTGTTTATGAGGATATTTTGCGCAATGGTCGACTTGTTTGCAACTTGTGACCGTTTTAACATTGCTTACTGGACTTGTACAGTACACGCACGAGCAGTTACTCACACATTACATTAACGGACAGAACATAGGTGCCTGAATGTACTACAAAGTTCATTGCTGCTAGACACAAAACTCTGAAGACACAGACCCCACAGACAGCCACGGCGGTTTGGGACATGTAGAAGACACGTCGGACTTCTACATGGCGGGAACGGTAATGTTTTGTCTAGGCTTCTGATTGGGCCCCTGTTGATTAGAGCTGCTCCTAATCGCACATAACAGGGCGTTCTGCGTTTTCATGTGGACAAAGATATTTTTAAATGTAGGTCGTGACTTACAAGTATAAGTAAATTTTTTTATTTTATAAACTGCCATTTAACACTAGACATAAAAATTAGACATCACAGCACTTTTGAATTCTTAATTCCAAATGATATTTCATTTAATTCCTCATTAAGATTTAATCAGTCCTCAGTTTAATGATCAAAATCAACATTTCTTTCATGTGCACATTAGAAAAATCTCTGTTTTATTTTGCGCACACGATTTCAAAATTTGTAAAAGAAAGAGAGAAAGTGCAAAAGGCAAGGCTATAGTCAAAGCAACAGACAAGCAATATAAATCTAAATAGACAGCTAAATTAGTAGGAGAGACAGGTCTTAAATTAGAGTGAGACAGTAAAAAGAGAGACACAGAGAGAGGGAAAGAGAGATGCGAGGATGTGAGTCAGGTCTTCTCATGAGAGTGTTCCTGAGCAGATAAAGATGCTGTGTTCTCTGAGCCCAGTGAGCCATGACCACATCCGCCTCAGATCTGTCCTCCTCCCCAGATGTGGATCAGCAGCTGTTCCGCCCACAGGCTCTGTGACTGACAGCCGTTTTATGGTTTATTTACACTGAGTTAATCAATTCGCTGTCATAAATAGTTCAGCTGTCATTTTGACTTATTGTTAAAATTGTTTTAAGGAACCTTCAGTTACCTGCTGATTTGGTTTATTTGCAACTCTGTTATTGAAATAATATAATATGACATCTTATTGATGAAGTCTTTTTGTCCCAGAACAATAAAAATAATGGTTAATAGAAAGACACAGAACGCCTTGTCAGCTGCAGAACAATTTCCGATAAGCGTCCCTGCACATTGCCTTAAGACAATTTCTAATTAGGTTCACTGAGAGTTTAATTCTTGTATTGGAAATCCAGAGAAAGGCGGTAGATTAGAGCTGAAGCCTGTTATAATGAATGTGTGAATATCAGCATTGGCTATTGTTAAAGCTCTGCTGGAGGAAGAAAAGATTTTCCTCCTGGGGCGGAAACACCAACCTGAGAGACAAAATGAGACAGAGAGAGAGCGGCTTATGCACGACTAATTAATGCATAGACAACTTTGTTTGATGATCAAGCATTTGAATATAGCATAAATAAGGAATAAAACCTGGGGGTGTGCAGGTATAGAAAAATAATCAACAATGGCATGGCATGATGCTACTGTACCTGACATGAAGCAGAGTTACAGTTATCTCTCATTTTTCACTCTGTTGTCATTCCCAGACACAAATGCTAGACAATCACTTTATAATCGTATACCTACATCAACAGACATCACTAAGGCCAGATCAAAAAGTATGAATTACACGAGGGGTCGCCACAGCAGATCACCCCATCCGCACACAACTTGACATAGGTTTTACGTCAGATTCCATTCCTGACTCAACCCAAACCATTTTTTATCTGGGCGTGGGTTCAGCACAAGTGGCTGGGGTTTGGGCATTAGGTGGAAATTGAACACGGGCCTTTCGTGTGGCAGTGGAGAAACCTACAGTACCACTAAGCCACAACATTTCACCACACTCTAAAAACTGCTGGGTTAAAAAACAACCCAACCTTAACCCATGCACTGGGTCACTATTGGACAGAACACGCAGTGGGTTGTTTTGACCCAAGTGCTAGGTTTAACCATTTAACCCAGAATTCTGGGTTGTTCATTTGACCCAGGTTAAATTGACACTCTAGCTGGGTTGAATGTAAACGTGCTGGGTTATTTTTAGATTACATTCGATTTTTTTTTTCAAACTTCACATAATGTAAACAGATTGTCACAGAATAAGAAAATGTGAATAACTCAATTTTGACAGAAATGTCAGACAGAACCATATAATCCTTAGGTGACTATTTGTTAAATATAAAATAAATGTAACATACAGTAAATACACTCTGTAAAACAATTTTAAAAAACAAGCGGCCCCTGTAAATCTGATTTGAATTGCATTTTTTTTTTTTTGCATAATAGTTTTCAATACAAATCTTATAATTCCCACATGACATCAAACATTCCACATCTTAATATTTTAACTATTTATTTTTACTTTGTTATTTAACTATTACTATTTCATTTCTTTCAAAATGACATTAAAAAAAACAATAAATAAAAAAATATATATTATTGATTAAATGTGGGCTGAAAAAACTGTTGTCCTCAAAACTTTAACAGATGGGTACTCATATCCATCAATCTGATATACAATGTGCTGGAGAAACTCTCAGGTGAGAAGACACTGTTTTGTGTAGTTAACATCAAAAACAAACTTTAAAACAAACAACAGTCTCCACCAAAGAGTCTGTATCAATAGCATTGCCTCCAACAATGGGAAAGGTCCATCAGGTCCATACATAATGTAAACATGAATTTAGTGTATATTTATGACTAATTCAGTGTACCTCACTATTTAACGTGTGAGGGATAACACGGATACGGCGCTCTATCTGGATTTAATACGAAACTAAATAAATATTTCATAAGGATGAAGAAAAAGCTCGGTTTAAACTACGACTTAATGATGATGCTGTCTCATTTTTTTGGAATAATAAAAAACTGATTGAGAAGCCCACACCTCCATATACTTTGAACAATAAAATATGCTGGCTCCTACCAAAACTTCCTAAAAAAAATCTGTAAAAATGTACATTAACCATAAAATACAGAGTGCTCTGAGCATGATCCAGTCAGAAGTGCAAAATCCAGAAAGTTCGCCAAAGAACAAACCAACTGCTGGGTGAAAATAAAACAACCAGGTTTATTTATTTATTTATTTTTATTTTTTTTATGGTCCTGGCTCAGACAGAAACAGAAGATATATTAAGACTGTCATTAAACATACCCAGATTGCTTCTTCTGACAACAATAAAATATTATAAAATATGCCAACAGACTTTCCACACACAACTTTAGTGAAGATTACCTAGTAATTTGCCTAAAATGACATTTAAGATTACATTCAGTAAATGCACTGCACACATCTGTACAAATGCAATGTAGTGTACGTCCTCATAACGTACAGTATAGCCGACTATTGGCAAAGAATACACAGCAAAGACATGAACTCCCCTCACCCCCATATCAAAATATGACTAAAAAGGTGGAAAAGCGAATGAGCATGGAAATGAGCTTGCTCCTACCACAACTACAACATTTAAAATTTAGGTTAAAAAATTCATATAAACTTACCATCAAATTCTGCCAGCTTTAAGCGGCCTCGTGCCCCTCGCGTCAGAAGTGAAGAATCCAGAAAGTTCCACATGCCGTGTCTCAATTCCAAGAACGCAAAGAACACACTTGACTTGGAAGTGCACACTTCGAGGGTTTGAGGACACTGGGTATAGTGCAAATGGAACGGCAGCGTACAGGATGCTTCTCACAGCCGCGATATATTATACCATAACTGTATTATACAAAAGATTGCTTGTTAAAAATACCACAAAGTAAATAAATCCGCTGTTTTAACCATTACAGAGACATCACAGCCAGCGGTGGTTTTGAGAAGTCGCCGAGGTGAGGCTATGTTCGGCGGCTACAGTGAGCGTGGACCACCCGTATTGCCTGGAGCTCAAATCTCTGAAATCGCTGGGGCAATTTTTTTAAATAGACGCCTTCTTTAATAACCGGTGGAGATTTTGAGCAGTACACACATACATTCTCGCTTAAACAACTCTTAAAACTACACTTTGTGACACAATAACAGGAATATTTCGAACCAGAGAATAAAAAATAAACCAGTTGTTGGGTCAAAATAACCCAATCAGGTGTTCATTTGTAAATGACCCACTACATCTCATTTACCTCAACATAGAGCAACCCAGAATTCTGGCCCAGCATAAACAACCCAACAATGTGTTTACAGAAACAACCCGGCATTTTTAGAGTGCAGGGTAAATAAACACATTTATACATGTGCACCGGTGAGAAGGCCACTGTCCTTCTTTAGATTAATTCAAGCCATCTTTCAGTTCTTATCAAAACTAGCCTGCGCAGAGAACAGATTTGTTTGCACACTACAGGTCAGTGAGAACAGCCAATCAGATTGCAGCCATTAACAAGATTGATTTTTATAACCGTCTTAAACTGAATACAACTGGAATTAAATACAACTGTATTTAGTTGCAGTTACGTAAAATTGTGAAAATATGTCTTGCTAACTTGCAATGACAGGTAACCTAGGAATAGTCAGGTAATTAACTGACACAAAAGGCTGTCAAATATTGTGTTATATGCAAGTTTTGTTTATTGTAATACGTCATCCTCGTAACACAGAATGACCTGGCAGCACCATGTGTTTTAATTATGATCTGTTGCTCATTAGCATTGGGTTAATGCTTACAAGCTCTGTTACACTAGCATGTTTTGTCTTACAGTATATTCAGTATGTCTCATCTATGTGGAGTTGTCTCAGCCATTATTGGTTTCTTGACGGTTAACTGGATCTTGCCTTCAGATATCCACAGCAGCATAAAGCTTTATCCAAGAATTAGCAGCAATAACTTAAAGTAATCGTTTCCCGTATGACTTTAGTCTCTCAGTCTCTCACGTTGTTTTAGTACTTTCTTCTTTACAACATTGCTTCAGTTTATTGAGTTTACTGAATATGCCATTCCAAAACCGTGATTTTTTTGTTTGTTTGTTTGTTTGTTTGTTTTTACCCATTCTAATTTTGATTTACTGGTGTGCTTCAGTTACTGTCACTGTCCTGTTGCATGACCCAGTTTCAACCAAGGTTAAGCTGTCAAATGGATGGTCTTACATCTATCTACAGCATACTCTGATATATGGAGAAGCTCATGCTTGACTCAATGACTACAGGGTCTCCAGGTTCTGTGGCTTTGAAAACAAGCTCAAATGATCATCCTCTTAAACTCTGTGGAAGAATTAAGGGGGTACTTAATATTGCCCATGTGTGTGTTTTTTTTTTGTTTTGTTTTTTTTTTACCACTTTTTGCTTAATTGTTGTTAATATATAATGAAAAATGTCAGTAAAAAAGTTATAGGTTGTTGATCATCAGAGGTTGTATTTGCCTAATACTAAGACTCGCTACGATCAGATGATTTTGTTGTTTGTTTGTTTTTATATCAAAACATCAAAAGAGGACTTTTACACTTGACTTTATATAGGTTGATGTGACATTGAACTTTATATATAAAGTTTATAATGAGTCTTTTCATCATTTAGAATGTTATAAATAGTTACACATTTCTTTGGTTTACAGAGACCCATTGTTATAAAAAATTCAGACCTTTAAATTGTCCTGTGCGTGGCTGTCTCAAGCATGCTTCAATAAATTATGAAACTTTTATAAATTACAAAGAACAGCATAAAAATGTAATGTCTTGCTAACTTGTAATGACTGGTTAACTAGGAATTGCAAGCTGACACAAAAGGCTGAAATGTCCTTTGGTGTGACAGCATATGTCCACCGGTATGACACCTGTACTGTCACACTGGAGAACAAAAATGTCATTCAAGAGGACAAGATCTCATTCAAAAAGCATGTTAAATAATTAAGTAAAATTTGATCAACCTCTGATTTTCAGTTAATTTAAATTTTGTCAGCTGTTTTTGCAGACATTGTTAACTTTTATAAAGTGTCTATATACTCACTCATCATCGATACCACTTTATCCTGTATTCAGGTTCGCGGGGGAGACACTTATGTGGTTCTTTGTCAATACATTACATGCAGTAGAAGCACAGTCTTGGTGAAGGCTGCGGTCATTTGGGTCGATCCTCAGCAGACGTGGTGTCATCAGAGGTGCACAGGCTTGTGCAGAACAGGTGAGTCCAGCGGCGCTGAGCAGGAGGCACATTGTACACAGAGACAGCAGAGTGGGCGCATAAGCGGACAGCAGGCGGCTTTCTCCTAGGCGAACGGGACCCGAAAGCACTCAGGTCTGGGGAGACAGGAGATTTCACTCTTCCACTTCCAGCCCAGGTGAGTTCCGAGGGCCTGCCCCCTTGTTAAGCCCACTGACTGTTGGTGACCCCTACTCGGTGTGCACAGTGTGTGTGTGCTAGAAGTGCCTGCACTGGGTGGCCCACTGTCACAGCAAGGTGTATATAGTATATACACATACACATAGTGTTTGTAATTAATTATAGTCATTGACAACTATAATTTTCTTGGGGAAACAATGTGAATATTGGATTTTTTTGTCCTTTAGTTTGACATAACATTTAAAAAAAAAATTGTCGAAGAGCAACATCTGTGTGGTTTGATATTTTGGTTCTGATTTGTTTTTTGAGTACAGTGGTACCACGGCATATGTACTTCCCTTTTTAAGAATTTTGAAAGAACCGAAATTTTGCAGGAAATTTATCTCGGCATGCAAATCATTTTTAGCATACGAGCGACTGAACTGAGTCAAACTGAATGCCGGCTGATTTACACCCGGGATCCGTTCCAAACGTGTTTTTTACTGAAGACATGGCACCATGGGTCCCAGGAATGTTAGCAAGAAGAAAACAGTGGCACTTTTAGTTTTGGAAATTGGCAATATTGGTAATATTTTTGGGTGGCTGGAACTGCATTTACATTATTTCCCATGGGGGAAATGCTCAGGTATTACTGTACTTGCCTTTGCCTACAGTATGATATCCTATTTGCTGATAAACTGAGGTTGTGCCTTATTCTGTTATTGATTCATTTGGTATTTCATTTGATTGATTTAAACTGATGAAAAATCAGTTTTCCAACCTTTTAAGATGACCACGATGTCGCAATTATAAAACAGAGAAGTGCTGACTGATATAAATTTGTATTGCTTGAAGGACACTAAACTGGTTTTGAAAGATAAATAAATAAATAGATAAATAAATAAATCGTCTGCCCACTAAGCTTCTGTCAATCAGTGCGAATGCTGCGATCAGCGAAGCGTGCCGAGACTGGTATAGGCATTCTTCCTCCAGACTTAATTAGTAAATGGATGCGCTACGTAGAAAGGGGATGAACAGAGACGGGGAGAAATGAAGTATGGAAGTTAAGCGATAAGAGCAATTAAGTATACAGGAAAAAGGGGCTGAAGAAAGAGATATGACTTTGAGAGGAAGGAGTCAGGGGGGGAATAAATCTTTGTCAAGGCCTCTGCTCTACATGATTCCCAACTCTCTGAGCTTCTACAAACTCTATGTCCACTTGTAACTCGGAGAATAAGGTGCGAATGTTTTACAACGTTTTACGCACCTATTATTGATCCACATGTCAGAGCGAAAACAATTAGTTAGGAGAAATGAATCAGCGAACCTCTTTAAACCACAAAACAGAGCCTTTAAGAGCTGAAACTAATTTCAAAGATCGACTTTATTTTAAAATAATGCCGGGTTGCTTATGCACTTTTATCTTCATTCGTATTTCATGTTTCTGAAAGCAGTACCATTGCTGTGAACACCAGCCATACTTTGAAAACTTTCCTCGAGTGATGCGGCAATGGGTTTTCCTCATGAAGTTCTTTGCATAAATAAATGAACAGATGGCTGTGTGCTATGAAAATCTCCGCAGACGTCATGAGGGCTTTCAATTTTCAAATCTTCATCAGATCACTGACGAAATCCCACTGAAGTTCACGCCATTCATCTGGGTGCTGAAGATGCCCGGGTGAAAATGACATTTACATCTATTATAAATGCATCTGCTATACATTTAATGCTTGTAGTTTTGGTGGAAATATTCACTGATCGCTTTCTACCTTGTCTTGCACTATTTTTTTTTTTTTAATAGACGAAGCTCTGGTGTTAGTTCCAGCTGCAAGAAAACTCATAGATTCATATTCATTATGCTTATTTTAATATGCTATCATGTCTATACGAACAGCTAATACCTATGGATTTGCATGTTAGACAATGAACTCAAGAACTAGATATTATGAATAAATTACATGCTTTTTGATATAGTGTCTGTACAGAGACATAATCTGTAAATGTTCCATCACATGAACATCATCACATCTTTGTATGTTAGATATGAAGCCAGAAACAACTGGAATGAACTATTAAATTATTGTTTATCTTAGTGGGTGGATTTATAGCCTCCGAGGTGGCAGCTGCTAAATCCTTGCATTCTAATGAGCATTTCTAACACTGAATATTTGAGTTATGAGAGTATTTGTTCATAAAAACATTGAAACTTACTCCTCATAACAGCTTGAGCCCAAATTACCTTCGGGGTCATGATGAAAACAACTCCGATTGAAAAACCCCTTCAGTTCAGTCATCAGTGTTGCACTGAACGCTCCAGCATTTTAAATGACTTCATAAAAAAAAAATAATAATAAATAAATAAATAAAAAAAACAGTTTTTATGAAATGATCCGAAATCCTATTCATGTTTTGGAAATGATATAAACCGAGGCAGGCTGTCGTAAAAACACAGCATCGAAGAACATGCATGTAAACTACTTATCGTAAGCCCCCAAATAAAAGGCTTCAATTATTCCATAAAGTCTTGCGTATCGTATCAGCTTTTGCATCTTGTTCAGTGCTTTTGATCAGCCCCTATTCACTAACCGGAGCACAAACCCTTTCCACACATTTGCTTTTTGCATGCGTCAGCCTCCACTTTTAAATGAAAGCGCTCGGAAAAGAGATAAATATTCACTGATTTTCAGAGCGCAGAGCAACGCTGGTGGATCGGGGGCCTTTAGTGTTTGGGAGCACCTGGCACAGCATCCACTTTAACAGTCCTAAAAAGCTGAACAAGATGGCTGATTACCTCTGAGTGAGCATAGTGAGGCCGGATAAAGAGATTTAGCATAGGGTGAAACTCAACCGAGAACAGCTGCTGGGAGTGTTTTTCTAACTGCTAATATATATAGTTTTTGCATCATTGGGAATGCACATTAGGGATGGATTGTTTAAACATATACTTGCTATGCTTAAGCGGTGCTATTTCTGAATGATGTTGATTTTTTTTTTTAATCCATAAGAAATAGCTATTTGCGCAACATATTTGCCGAGCTATAACGCTAGGCGTCATGCATATAAAACTTGATAGGCCTCATGATCCTTGTCAGAAAATCACTCATTCATGGCAACACGCACAGATGCACAGAACTTTTAATATCATTTTATGTCTTTGTTCTTCCCTAGGATCCGTTTTTTGTTTATTCCAATTTTATGAATTTTTTTAAATATTAATTTAGGCTGAGAAATTACCACAATTATCACAACATTAATGTTGATATAAACATGAAATATTTTATTGGTAATATTGATCACTTAGTTGTCTAGGATACGTAAATTTCCTGTAGAGCAGGCGCATTGTATCAAGTAAATGATGTTCATGATTTTCACAGTCTATGCATTTATGTTAAAAAGAGGCATTGTAACAGTCACACGAAATTAATAATATAATAAAATAACAAAATAACACTTTATCATTTCATCCCACAAATGTGAGCGTGCTCATTAAAGGCGTCCTGAAAGGTATTTCCTTGTTCTCCTGGATTACAGCTTGTACTTATAGAGAAAGAGGTTATGCACCGATCCGGTAAGTGTATTTCCTTTATTTTTAGGGATGAATACAAAGTACATTTGCCGGTTACACTGTGGACTCTGGAGACTTGTCCGTTCCTCTTTTTAATAGAACTGAATTCGTCCCACTTTTTGAGTGCATTTAAAATCTTTTTACATAATAGCTCATGAGAGGTGAAAGAATGATACAAACACAGCAATAAATAAAAATCATGTTTGTGGTGCAAGGTTTTTTTTAAGATATAATGAAATTGGTAATGAAATGATGAAAGTTTTGGTTCTGGATGATACTAAATGAACACCAGCAAGTTGACAGCAGATTTCTTTTCCTGAATATATATAATCAATATTCTCATCTCATCAAATCAACAGTTTTCTAGAAAATCGCAATACAAATTCAAATCACATACACGGAACGGCCATAAAATTACAACAAAAAACATTACAACCAATATCATTTAGGCTAGGCGGCACGGTGGTGTAGTGGTTAGCACTGTCGCCTTGCACCTTCAGGGTCCGGGTTTGTTTCCCTGCCAGGCTCTGTGTGCATGGAGTTTGCATGTCCTCATCGAGCTTGGTTGGTTTCCTCTGGGTTTCCTCCCACAGTCCAAAGACATGCATATTAGGCTAATTGGTGTACCCAAATTACCCATAGTGTGTGAATGAATGTGTGTATATGCCCTGCGATGGATTGGCACCCTGTCCAGGGTGTACCCTGCCTCATGCCCTAAGCATCCTGGGATAGGCTCCAGGCTCTACAGGACGGTGAGTGAGTGTAGAGAGTGAGATCGTTTAGGTTCTTCTTGTGCCGCTGCCATGCCCCCACCAACACCCACCCGTCTCCATCCAAAACAGATCTTTTGGGTATTGTGGGTTGTGAGGTGTGGCCTCCGTGGTTCAGACTCGTTTGTGGGGTTTGACTCATCTCATGGGTGCTTGATTGGATTCGGATTCGGGTCAGCAGCCTTCAGCTCCTTGCCTGCTGGGCTCTATGTGAGACAGGTCCACTGGATGCCTTTCTATCGCCAGTGAGTTGTGCTGCATTGGCTTTTCTGTGGGATCGGACCAGGAAACCATTGCTCCCCACAGGGTGTGCCCTGTCACCAGTTTATTCTCCTTCTTTCAGCTGTTCGCATTAGGGGTCCCCACAGCAGACCATTTGTCTCCAGCTACCTTTGTCACTCCAACCTCTTGCATGTCCTCCATCACCACATCCATAAACCTCCTCTTTGGCCTTCCTCTTCTCCTCCTGCCTGGCAGCTCAACCTCTAGCATTCTTTAATTAATAATTTATAATTATTAATTAATATGTTAATGTTAAGTGGTGAAAACATTATGGCTGATTGGTGTATAGTATATATTATCATTAGCAAATAAAACTGCCATGTTATTAAGGCATGAGGGAACCAAACTCCACATAGGCAGGATTCCCCGATCTCAGGATTGAGCCTCGGACACTGAACTCTGTACCTGGGCCACCATAGTGTTAAGATTTGCATTTGGGGCGATTTATTCATTCTCTCTTCATTTTACTTTGTGTTTTCTTACTGGGCTTGCAATGAGGACACAATGGAGATGATGTAAACCACCGCAACTAAACTTTAAAAGATACGTCCATGATTCTTTTATAGCTCACGTCTGGGGTGGATTTGCACATTGGATAAAATGGATGGGAAAAAAAGACCATTCGTGGGAAAAAAAAATACGCTATGCAGTAAACAGGGTAACAATCAGGAGCTGTGGTGATGAAGAACTGAGTTGCTGGGCATCATGTCGGTGAAGACGATGAATATGTGAGCAGCTGATGCTGACCTGACATTTCCAGTGTGACAGAACATTCAGTTACAGCATCATGTGCACATTATTATTCCGATTCTCCTTTGACTTTTTGTCTTTTTATCATGCACAGTGAGTATGTACTTTCGTATTATAGTTTACAGCACTCTGAAGGAAGGCAGAGATGGAGCTACGGAATGAAATCAAATAAAGGATTATTGCGTGTTTTACTGCCGACCAGCTGCTTTGGACTAAATGTATGAAGAGGCGTCTCATATGCCGTGCCCTTCTGCGCTCTAAATCAGCACTTCACAAGAAGGCGAGAAAGAAAACAGAGTCAAGGATGACTTTTTTTTTAGTGCTGGTATATCCACAACACTTCCACAAGTGACCTTCATGACTTAGGTGAGTTATGACACCTCAGAGCTAAGCAATGGGCTCTCGGGGAGCGGGTGATCACAACACTGCATTATTATCACAGCATTTTCACACTGAACACAAACACAGCAATTGAAAAACATAGGGATATTTCGATTTATCATTAACTAAAAATAACCATCTTTCTTCTATATTACATAACATACAGTAGTCACTCACTCACTCACTCATCATTTATACCGCTTTATAATGTATTCAGGGTCGCGGGGTCTGGAGCCTATCCCAAGAGACTAAGGGCACAAGGCGGGGTACACCCTGGGTAGGGTGCCAATCCATCGCAGGACACACATACACTCATTCATACACTATGGCTAATTGGGAACACCAATTAGCCTAATCTGCATGTCTTTCCTGCAGTGGGAGGAAACCGGAGTCCCCGGAGGAAACCCACCAAGCACGGGGAGAACATGCAAACTCCATGCACACGGAGACAGGAATCGAGCCTGGCCGGGAATCGAATCCGGACCCTGGAGGTGCAAGGCGACAGTGCTGACCACTACACCACCGTGCCACCACATACAGTAGTGTTTATTCATTTATCTGCAGGTACCTCGTTATCCTGGGTCATTGTGGAGCAGGAGCCTATACAGGGAACTCTGGATGCAAGGCGGGGTTAACACGAGTTAATCCCAGGGCACCATGTGTACAAACATTCACATTGTATATGCAATTTAGAGTAGCCAATTAACACATCCACCTTGTTTTGTCAAGATGTGAAAGAAATTGGAGAGCCTATGTCCCATTGCAAACCCAGAAAGAATGGATGAAAGTCCACAGAGACTGAGCTCTAGATCGAATTAGCAACCATAAAGCTGTGTGGCGAAAACAATACCCACTGTACCACTATATAGTAGAGTGAATGATATTGTACTGTAAACTGGCTGTCGTTTCACAGCACCAATCCAGACTATTATGCAGCACACAGGTTTGGATGCAAATACAGGTCAATATATTGACAAAAATCAGGGCAGATGTACAATCAAGAAAGATAATCAGGCTGAAAGTCAGGAGATCGGCAAGACTAGGCGGAGATAATAATGAGTAAACAGGCAAACCAAAGTCATAACAATAAAAACTTTAGAACATCACAAACATGAGTCTAGATAGGTAACATACAGTACTGTATGTGTTGCTTATGGGAGTTGGAGAGACCAGTGGAATCCTAACCAGCCTGGTTTCAAAGCACAGGACCTACCCTGGTGGCAAAGAAGCCTCATACTTCTAGCTCATCCAAGTTAATCCTTTTTGATCTCTTAGCAGCATTTGACACGGTCAGTTTGAAAATCTTCCTATTTCTCTGGGTGAGCCGTGGAATTAGGGGTTAGTGGCAGTGAATTGCTTTGTACCTTAAAAGATTTGCATGTGGGATCTGCATCAACTGCAGACTTTTTATACCAAAGTCCCACAAGGTTCGGCCCTGGACGCTGTTCTGTTTTCACTCTACATACAGAACATGCTATCAATTATGTCATATCTTACCACATGGCAGGTTTTATATGACTGCTATGCTAATAACGTACTATATCACCATATAAAGATTATACCAGCTCTATGATTGAACTATCAGGCTACACACCAAACCAGACTTCTTCTTAAAAGATTGGCTTTTCTCTCCATGTAAAAAACTTGGTTTAAACAGTGGATTAATGCAACATTACAGTACATTATCCAGAAAGAAGCTTCAAATTCGTTCAAGATACTAATTAAACCATGCTCTGTACCACATTTCCTAACCCGCTAATTCTCAAGATATATGGTGTACACCTCATGACTCTCATGACTACCTCATGTAAGGATAAATGGAACTAATAAGTAATAGCAGTAATATAGGACTATATAGGACCTGGTGATCATTGACCTAAATAAGCTAACCATTTAGTTGAATAGTGATGGAAATGCAGCCATGTTCAATATTCATCCCTTGATTTTCTAGAACGTGAAAGAAAACGATGACATATAGTCCAAAAGCTTTCCAAATGTCATTCTCCATTCCCCAATAGGCTCTAAGACCTTTACTCTATTGTTGGCATGTGGAAAAGGTGGCCAGAGATTATCATTTTTTCCTGACAGCACTTCCTCAAACAGACAGTCATTGCATTATGCATGACCTTGTGTTTATTGATAACCCGGTCTAAAAACCTACAGGAATGGCCTTCACTTTAAAGGATGTGATAGGATTAAGCTGACACAGAAATTCCTTGCTTAATAATAACCATTTGTGTTAATGTATAGTTATATATAGTAGAAAACACTGTATTAATCAGTCAAATTAATATTAATAAGCTCAGCGGTAGACAAGGACACACTCACTTAGTTTTAGTTTTTTAACCATATAACAAAGAAGAAACATTTTCTGTCCTTATAAAGGTTCCCAATGTGAAAGCTCTTCATTCTAATATAATCACAGCAAAGAATGAATGGGGGGAGAGAGAGAGAGAGCAACTGCTCATCGATCAGAGAGAGGAGAGAATGGATGGAACAAAAACGTGCTAATCAGATAATAAAGCACTTAAAGGTGTAATCATTTTGTACACTTTTGTCACAATCAGGAAGAAAAAGAGACAAAGAGGGAGATATTGATTGATTCTCGGGTCAAACACATGTGACCGTTCACATTTCCAGCGTCGTTACTATGGTTAGATGTGTCTCGTTATTCTCGTGAGCTTGTCCATGAGATATTCAGGGTTTTCTCAGTTCCTGAGGATGTGAGCACACGACGGGACGAGAGTGCGCTCTGGTGGTCCACACTGGGGCTGCAACAAGATTTATAAAAACAATGCTTTATATTAAGCTGTGTAAAATTTTCCTAACCCCCCCATGACCCTTCAGTAAATCCAGACTTTTACTGTATGTCTTACTTTGTTATAAAATGAGGTGTGTTCAAGTCAAAATCATGATAGAAAGTTTGCTGTAACCTTGACAGGACTGCATGCTTCACTTAGTGGATGAAGGCTTAGAGAGCGATCAGGACAGTATAGCGGTGTATTTACACCCTGAGACATGAGGGTCAGTTCATTGGCAACATTTTGCATTAATGGCTATAGTTATGGGAATGCCATTTGCATGTTTCGCAAAATTAAAAAAATTTATATTTCTATAGTTTCCAAACTATAGCAAAATTGAAATATTGCAGAACTAATAAGAACTAGACAATATGAGAATTACTCATATTGGCCAATGAGCCAAATCCTCATGTCTTTGGATTGAGAGAGGAAACAAAATAAAGTACAACTAGGGACAGTGGAGGCTATGGGTGACCATTGTACTTACAATATTCCCACTTTTACAACCTTGGTAGCACATACAAAGTCAACATTCACACACACAATTTTGGGAACGCCAATTAGTTCAATTTGCATGTCTTTGGACTGTGGGAGGAAACCTGAATACCCAGAGGAAACCCACCAAGCACGGGGAGAGCATGCAAACTCCAGGCACTCAAACCCGAGGTGGGAATCAAACCCGGACCCTGGAGGTGTAAGACTGCTGATGAAGACTGATAATGCTAATGATGTACGAATGATGATTGACTGACAATTTTGACCCATAACTTCAATGGTAGGACTTGCCTGGCTGACAATTTCTCGTTTTCATTAATAGTTTAACATCATAATAAGAGAAATAATTTAATTAAAAGCATAAGCAATCTGTAATCTGTAATCAAATCATATGATGATGGTCATTTTTTTGGAAAAACAATTATTGAAATTGAAGTCAATATGCCAAAAGAGTTAGACAGGCTTGGTTTAGTTATGATATTAACTAAGTACTAAGGAGGGTATCTAAGAGTACAAAATGTAAATTTTTACCCTCATACCCTTTTGCCTTAATCTTGTAAATTTGTTTTGTATTTCAAACACAACTGCGGTATCGGCAAGAATGAAAGGGGCCCGTCTACAGGACAGCAATGAGACAAGCAGTGTAGTATGGTTTGGAGACGTTGCCGCTGACAAAAAGACAGGAGGCAGAGCTGGAGGTGGCAGTGCTGAAAATGCTAAGATTTGCTTTGGGAGAGAGAAACAATGGGGACAGTGCAGGAAGTACGATTTGGGGACAAATTTAGAGAGGTGAGATTAAGATGGTTTGGACATGTGCAGAGGAGGGGTGAGGGGTATATCGGGAGGAAGAAGTTGGAGATGGAGCTGCCACGCAGGAGGAGGAGTATGGATGTGGTGAGGAGGGAGGACACGCAGGAGGTTGGAGTGACAGAGAAGACGTGGAGAAGTGAAATGAAGAAGAAGAACCCTTTTAGCTATTTTGTCTATAAACCAAAAGCCAATATCTGGAGCAGTTTATTTTATTTCTAATTTTCATTATTCATTACAACATGCTTTACCTTTTCCTTGGCGTGGTTACGTGTGTTCAATGTGAGACTTTCTTGCTTAATATATGTATAATCCATACCCTTAGATTCTTCCCATCCGATAAATAACTGAGGTACTGAACATCAATAGGATTTAAATAGGATTATCAGTCAGCAAACATCAAAAACCGGTTTCATTGGGAAGTACAGTACGCTGGAGAAAACATATTAGAGGAAGATTAACTCATAAAACTGTACTGTAAAAATATGTACTGTACATTCACAATGCAAAACAAATTCCAACATTATTATAAAATGAAACTAGGAAAAGCCGAAGCTTGTGCTAAAACAGTGGTATAAAGCAACAGAAGAGCTCAGGCTAGCACTGGGTTTTCGGGTAAGCAAACACAGAAGCCAACCCATGTGAGCAATTTCAGGTGATAGTGTTGTATTTATTTATTTATTTATTTATTTATTTATGCAGACCATTTAAAGAAAACAAAGGCAGGCTAAATCAATTCAGTTTGAGAACAAATGAAGGATTCAGTAAAAACAGACAGATCAAACGTGAATTAAAAACATAGAATGCAAAGTGCCCTTCCCTGTCTCGGATGATCAGACCACAACCTGGTTCTTCTCACCCCCACCTACACACTCATCACCAAGCAGCAGCCTGTGACCACATGGACTGTATGAAGGTGGACACAGGCAGCTAATGAGATTCGGCAGGGCTGCACTGAAGCCACAGACTGAAATACACATCATCTCCCTGACAGACTGCATATCGGAGAACCTAACCTTCCATGATGACAGTACCATCCCTATCAGGACAGTAACCACAAGCTCTCGATTACCAGTGATCAGAAGGAGCCGTTGAACAAGAAAAAGAGACCCTTTAGAGATGGGAAGCTGGAAAATAAGCTCGAGGTGAACAATGTGAGGGTGATGTGGTCTGATAAGGCCTCCCCAGTGATTCAGTTTAGCACTGTCCAAGACCCACAGCAGTTTGTATCCCGCCCTCGACGCTCAACCTAATACTTCAAAAAAGAACAGAGCAGGTTATACAGTATTTTCTGAGAAGGCTCAGATTCTTTAGGAATGAGGTCAGGTCCTTTAGGCTCAGGTCCTTTAATGTCTGCAACACCATTCTTTGAATTTTCTATGAATCCATTGCGGAGAGTGTCATTTTTTTAACAAGGTTGTTAAAAGACCCGGATCTGTGCTAGGCATGGAGCCGGACTCTGTTGCGGTTGTGGCAAAGAGGCAGATTCTGTCCAAAATTTAATTAATCCTTCTCATCTGGTATGCAGTGTGCTCTCCAACCAGAGGAGCAAATTCTGTTCTACAGAGATCTTTTCTACCAATAGCCATAAAATTACACAACTCTTTTCTGTAATGTTTACACTATGTGGGTCGTAACTGTCATAAATGATACAATATTACATTAACACTGTACAAAACTTGTTCCCACAGTCATTTACCAATGCTATGCTTTTTCCAAACCAAGTGCAATATATGTGAATTCAATCATGACTCAATGTATTTACTTACATTTTTTAAGTATTTTTTTCTCGCCCTTCCCCTTGTCTAATTTATTCTTCTTAAAAAATATATATTAAAAAAACCAGTAAGCAGCTTTAGCCAAGACAAAGCAATTTCCCACTAGGATGAATAAAGTTACTTGAATCTTGTATCAGGTTGGTGTTGTATCATCATTGATGCTCTTCAACGTCATCTTTCTCACCTGAATAAAGCATAAAGCAGACAGCACTGTGAGAATGATGTCCTTTGATTTTTTTTTTTCCAGTGCCTTTAACACAATCTAGCAGGTAATGTTGAAAAGAAGCTTCAGAAGATGCAGGTTGACACCTCCGAAACCTCCACTGACTATCTGACAGACTGAACGCGGTTTTTGAGGCCGACAAACACGAGTATAATGTGAGTAATCGGGTTGTGAGCAAAATTCCACAACCCTTGTTCTATGCAACAAAGCATACCAAAGTCCAGCTGAGACTCATTTGAAGCCTTTGCAGTTTCACTGAACTAAATTGAGTTTCATTTCTTTCACTGGAATTAGCTGTAGGGTTACCGAAACTAGGTTCTTGGAAAGAAAAGAGTTAAATTTGTACTAAATATGCCATAACTTTCCACTATCCCTTCAAAATTGGAAAGGATCTCTTGCCCAGGAGTTCCAGAATAAAGCTTTCCAAGTTTTCTCACGTCACCATATTGCTGCTTACTTGCGAAAAATAATTTTATCATAAAGGCAGAACAGCCAGACTGGTTGAAGCTGACAGGAAATCTGCCGCACCTACGGTTCCTGTCCTGTCAATCAACAACCGGGACATGAGGCTACCCTAATACAGGGACTCAATAAAACTGGACAACAACACCTGGTCTTTTTCAATATGCAGCTGATGATGGGAAGTATGTCTGACGCTCTTGACCTGTATCTGCATGATTTAAAATGTTTGGTTTTAATGCTCTACTGCAACTCGATTGACTGATTAAATAAATGCATGAAAGTTTGGTGTACAGGGATTTAAATCAGGGCTGTCTAAATGACATATTTATTATTTATGGAGCTATGGTACTACAGTTAACGCCTGCTGACAGTGAGTGTGCCAATTACACTGTAAAAAAACAAGAGAAACTAAAGTATCTTCAATCATGTCAAATAGTAAAAAAATAAAATAAATTACAGATCAAATTAGGACCAGGGGTAGGTACGGTACTGTGCTGGTACTATGGTATGTGCATATGTATGCTAGTACATTCTACTGGTATGGAATAGTACAGGCAGTACCATATTATTAACATACACTATGGACATTAATTAATGTTACATATGTTCAATGGTATTACCATTATGGTACATTCATCTAGGAAACTCTGTCATCTAACAAGAGACAGCGGAGGCCAAGAGTGACCATTGTATTTATCCCATTTACTTCTACTTTTTAAAGTAGTTTTTAAAATCTGTAATTTTACCTTTACTTAAATATGTTTTGTTTGAAGTATTGTAATTCGCTACATTTTAAATCATATGCGCTACTGAGTAAAAAATGAATGAAAATGCAAAAAATATTATGCTTTGTATAAATGCTTCGTTGCGCTCGCGTGTGTGTATCGTGCCCCGGTCGCGCGCCGCTCCAGACTCCACTCCAGGTTTTCTGACTGTCCCCCACATCGGCATCTACCTGACCTTCCACACGGTCGCTTCCGCCCTGCGAGTGACGTCATCAACCAGCGCGACTATATACTGGAGAGAGACGCGGGAAAGAGGAAAGAGATTGTGATTTTGGCGTTTTGGTATTTGGTTGTGACTTTTTGTCTCCCATTGACTTGATTATTGCTTTTGTTGGTCTTTGCATATATTTGTAGATAATTTCACTGTATGTTTGTGCACTCACCAGTAGTAGGTGCGTGGCTGCCATTTATTTTGGGAAGAGGGAATTTATTCACTGTTTTTGGTTTAGGGAGTCAGGGAAGGGACCTGTATTGTTTTGTTTGTGGGTTTTTTTTTTTTTAGCTACTAAATATAAATACCATTTAGTTTATTATTTTGTCCTGGGTCCACCCTGAATCTGATCCTCCTCCTGTTGTGTGTGTGTGTGTGTGTGTGTGTGTGTGTGTGTGTGTTTGTAAAGTACTACAAACCTCATTATTTCATCAGTTAATGACTGGATCTAGTTCTTTCTGCCATATAACACCATTTCCATACAGTTTAAAATGGAACCCTGAACCATTCTTTTGCTGTACGGCCCAACACTAGACTGGGACGTAACGCCATATTTAAGTGACCACTTTGATTTTCGAGCACAAGAAAGACAACAGCTTTATTATGCAAAGGTGTTCCTTCAGTTAAAAAAAAAACTACTTTGAGATTTATATCTGCTCATCGATTTTGAACTACACTAGAATGCCTCATTCAGAACGTCCCATCAGGACTGGAGTCGTGATCATTAGGACACAGCTTGAAGTGTATTTAATGAAAACGCGATTGTTATTGTTGTATTTTTAATGTTCTCCTTGCCATAATACTTCCATTCCCTTGTGCATATTTTACAAAAGATGTATTGTTTTGTTTTACAGTAGTAACTTTTTTTTTTCAATTCAGCAAACAGCAGGTGGCAGCACAAGCCAAGTTGTGATTATTGTATCTTCCCCTGGCAATGTAGGGTAAAACTGGATAAGAAACTTATCAGATGGATAGTTTCCTCATTACATGAGCCAAGGATGTGTCTTTTTGATGAGCATACTTCCTAAACGTTCGGAGGAGGGGGGGGGGGGGGGCCCCCCCATAAAAAAGCTAAAATTGACAGGACTTCAGTTAAATAGAATTGAAGTATGACTCAGGCTCAGTGGGTTTTAAAATCTGCACCCACCTTTCCCTCCTGTCAGCCTTTAGAAGACATTTCTATTTAAGCGTTTCAAATGGATCTGTGTACTGGCAGTGACTTCATTGATGTCACGCCACTCTCTCTCTCTCTCTGCATTATCTCGTATAAACCATAAGACACATAAAAGCACAGAGGGCTTCTGCCCACACCCAAATCCTGTAATGCTCATTTTAATGTACTGTATGAGTCATTCGACATAATGCAGGATATGAAAAATACAGGGCATAAAAAGAAAAAAACTTTAAACATAACTTTTCTAGAAACAATATTAAACATGACAAAAATGTGGATGTAAATAGATTTATGGTCTGGATGCTGATTTGGGTTGGTCAGGTGTAGTTGGTATACTGTAATTAAGGATTAGGTACTGTTGGGCTTAAGGTCTGGGTGTAGAGGGGTGTCTTGGTGTAGTTGGGTTTGGGGGCCTGGGTGGAATTGAAGTTGTTTTTCGGGGTCTATGTAGAGTTGGTTTGTGGTGTGGGTGAAATTGGGTTAGTTGGCTGGTGCAGTTGGGTTTAGGTTCTGGGTGGAACTGGGTTTGGGATCTGAGTGGAGTTGCGTTTGGGGTCTGGATGGAGTTATGTTTGTGGTCTGGGTGCATTTAGGTTTGAGCTATGGGTGGAGATGGGTCTAGGTGGAGTTGGGTGCATTTGTGTTTGGGATCTGGGAGAAGCTAGGTTTGGGGTCTGAGTGAAGAAGGGTTTGGAGTCTGGGTGGACTTCGGTTTGGGGTCTGGGAGGTGTTGGGCTTGTTGTCTGGGCAGACCTGGCTAAAGAGTCACACTCTCTGGGTCTAGACTTTCACAGTTTGTTTGTAGCTTACAGAGGAGATTCATGGCACTGACGTAGAGCAGTCACGGCTGAATATAATTGGGTAAATATTGCTATAGCCTTGCTTTTATCAACAGAAACACATTAAATAATGAGAAAAAGAGGCATTTTATTGTGATTGAGCTTCCAACTAAATAATCACTGTGTTTAAATATTAAAGGGTAAATGTTATTCCATTAAGGAAAGAAATATCTTACAAAGAGACCAGTGCTGTACCAAGCTTCCTTTGATGCGCTGTTCCTTAAGCTATTACAAGCTCCTGGTTAAATCCAAAGACTTTATCTAATGCTTGCCTCGAGTCTCAGGTAAAGCATTTAATATCTTAAAATGTCTATTTGGTTGTAGGTTGTCGGTGTAATTAGGGTGTAGGGTCTGGTTTCGAAAAATTAAGGACAAGCTTGGGAATTTTAATCCACGCCTTCTAGTCTTATTTGAGTCAAAGATCTAGGTCTAGGTGTGTTTAGAATTTATGAGGTGTTGCGGTTCATGTCTGGCTGGAGACAGCTGTAGATGCATATATCAGCATGTGGTCAAAGAGTAGATTCTGTCAAGAGTTTTTGGGGTTTAAAGACGGCATTGACGATATGTCTAGATATGATTATTGGGTAAATACTCCCACAGTCTTGTTTCTATCAGCTAAATGGCATTAAGCAAAAATAATGGCCTTTAAGGTTAGTGATTTTGATTTGATGCTGTATCTTCTAAGCTGTTACAAGTCCTAGTTAAATCCAACAACTTTATCTAACAATTGCCCCGACTCTCAAATGATTTTAAAACAAATGTATTTAATAGTTAATGACTTATCCTTGTTACCAGACCTTTTATCTGGTCAGTATTGCCAGGATAATAATAATAATGTACTTATATACTTTTCCTGTAAAGCGCCGCAAGAAGCCTGTAGACTAACTACACCAAGGGGACTTGTGGCCCAAGACAGGGTAGACTCTGGACGGGGTGCCAGTCCATTGCAGGGCACAAGCACAAATTAGCCTAATCTGTCTTTGGACGGTAGGAGGAAAGCAGAATCCCTGAGAGAAACCCACTAAGCAAGGGGAGACCCAAGACAGGAATCAAACCCAGACCCTGGAGGTGTGAGGCTACAGTGCTAAGTACTATCCCATCAATTTTTATAAAAATGGGATTATTTATTTATTTTATTATATTATACAGGAGTTTGCTGAGTGGCACAGTGGGTAGTTTTGCCAACTCACAGCTCCAGGGTCTGTGGTACAAACCTGAGCTCAGGTTGAGTTTTTCATGTTTCCCCATGTTCAAATGGGTTTCCTTTGCAGTGGCTAGGAAAAAATGTTTACTCAAGTTGGAAGTTATTGAGCAGCAGTAAACGTAAGGTATAGATTTTTGTTCGAAAGCATATTGTCCTAGATGAAAAGTGGTGCATGAAGGAGAAATATAAAATATACTGTACTGTAATTATCTCTCAGCCAGAAGACTCTTTTGTTCTCATAAATCTCAATTTCTGCATTAGAATATGCTGAATGTTCATTTCGTTGTTATTATTGACCTTGTTATCATGTTTTAAAGCATAAATAATGGGGGGTTATGAGAAATTTTTTTCTGATAAAAATCCAAAAGCCATTGATTTGTTGCTTTTTTTATTCAGCAAGCTGTCTTGTATTTTGGCATTGGTGTGAGCCTTGTAACTAAAATGTGCCAGGAATTTCTGCTGAATTCAGGTGTATGTACAGGATATACTGTAGAGCTGGCAACCTATAGGGTTTAACTGTTTGGGGATTTAATGAAGAGTTGATACTATGGCTAATTGATGATTGAATGATAAACACTGAACCCAACCATCGACATAACTTCAATACCTAAATTACTGTAGTATTTATAGTTATATTTTTATATTTAAACATATTACTGCATGTTCTATACAGTATATTGTTTTAATTCATGTAGGATTTCGTTTTTACCCTATTCTCATTGCAACTTTGTCATATTCGTTATTATATAATGTAGACTGGATGTGTTTAAACAGAATGCCTTGAAGTGGTTTCAGGCTGCAGCTGTTGTATTTTCTCTCTCCTACACATGAACCCAATGACTTTGAACTGCTAACATTAAACTGCCATCTACAGTACCATGAGGCAGTACAATCAACCTGTGTCGAGAAATAAGTTTTCCCATTTCTCGATATGGGATCTCAATATGCTGATGACTCAATCTCAACGCTGCTGAGCTCCTGCACGGATCTTTTTATGGATGCCGCTCATCAGCCGAAACGAATCCCAGCAAGACTCTGCGATATCCCTGGAGGTGCCATGTCAAGATCTTCTAATCTTTTTTTTATAAAACAAAAAACACACACATCTGGTAATGTAAGAAACCTTAGTGCATTTTTGAACAACCAATTATCCATTGCAAATATCCTGACCTGACTCGATTCTTCATGTTTCTTCTTTGAAGAACCCAACGTTTCCTCTGCACAAGGGTCACTCGGGTACTTGCTTAGTCGTCTCAAGGTTGGATTACTGTAAAGGGTTTTCTGATGAACTCCTAAAACTAATCCAAATTGCACACAAGCGTTTTCATCCTAACATCTAGATCCTGAATATTTTCCCGTTGCTGCATTCCATCCCACCTTCCTGTACCACTTCAACATCATGCTGCATTTACAACACTGGTGCTTGCGTACAAAGCCTGCCATTTCTAAAGAGACAAAGAAAGGACTTTCACTATCGGTATTTTATGCAGTAATTCCAAATGCCTGAGTGACGGACAAAGTGCACAAGTATCTTGAGTAGAGTAAAAGTAGAGGTAAAATAACACTCAAGTAAATGTAAAAGAACTCGGTCTACTTGAAGAAAATGTACAAAAAGTTCTCACCATCACATTTAATTAAGGATTAAATGAACCATCACATTTAATTAAAGGATTAAATGAACTGCCTGATGTAAAACAATACCATGCACAAATGTTGTGAAGTAAAAGTACAGATATTGTTTGTAGGATGTAATAGAGTAAAAGTAATCAGTATCCAGTAATAAAATTACTCAAGTAAAGTTCATATGCATGAAACCTGTACATAAATAGAGTAACAAAGTAAATGCACTTAGTTACCTTTCACCTTGGATTGTGTCAATTATGTCACATGAGTTGTGTGGATATACTGTAAATTGAGTACCTGTCATGTAATTGCATCAGAATCCAGTTTGGAGATGGGGAATAAAAACAGATACACACAATAAACTCTAGTCTACCTTCTACGACAATCAAAACTGACCCATGTATGCTGGTAACTGCATGTCTCTTTAGTAATAGGGCAAGTAGTGGCTCAGTGGGGAGGTTCTAGCCCGCCATGCTGAAGGCCCGGTTTCAGTTCCCACTCAGTGCCCAAACTCCAGCCATTGGATGTAGTGCCAGTCCCAAGCCAAGATAAAATGGGTGGCTTGCGTCAAGAAGGGCATCCGGTGTTAAACCTGTGCCAAGTTGTGTGCGGATCGGATGGTCCACTGTGGCGACACCTCTAGACAGGAGCAGCCGAAAGACTAACAACAACAGGCCCCTTTAGTAATAATAATTTCATCAGGAGACATAGCAACTTCAATTTCATGGGCACTCTATTTTGTTCTCTTTGTTATTTTCCTGTCTTTTCCAATGAATCAAGCAAAAACAAAAAAATCCTTAATTGCTTTGTTGTTTCTGCAGCAGAAGTCCTAGCCTTCAGCAAAGCACAAAAACAGTGTCCTCAAAAGGCATAGATACTGTACAGGAGCAGATGAGTAGCAGAAAAAACTAGAGCATCTTGTTCTCCTTGTCTCTTTTGTCTCCAGCCATGTTTGTAATCTGTACAAACTCATTCAGGTCACGCTTAGTCCTTGATCTGATAGTGGTGTTAGGAGACTCACACACTACCTTGTACTCTGTCACCTTGGTACACAGCGAGGATTTTAGAAAGTGTACAAGTTTGGGATCCTTGTTCTTAATATCCTTATAATTAGTAGACATAGTGTAGTAAATGTCTCAGGAGTTAGAGAGCACCGCGAGCCTTAACACATACGGTACGTTTTCCCATCGGTGTGATAATTGTTTCCCAGGAACAGGTAGAGCAGTAGATATACAGTACATGCTGGGAGGACAATGTTGTCTCCCTGGGGAACAAACTAATGAGACAGAGCTCAGGTATCTGCTGTCCAGAGACTGGAAATAAACTGTCCACTTCCGCATTTTGTCCTGAGAGAGTGCTGAGCGGAAATTCATTACGGTGTAACCCTGTCCATGAATGAAGGTGAATATCGTTATAGAGGGTTGGAAGCACTTGAACCCAGTGGTCACTTAGGACCTCCAGAAAGATCTGGAGACACGAGTCTCCATGTTCCCGTGATTAGATTTCATTGAATTCCTCAAACCAGATTTCTTGCATTCACTAGAGAGTATTTTAGCTTTCATAAAAAGTGACCACATACCTCATGTTTCCTGAAGCCGACTGGGTAATTTATGGAAAAGGATTACATTTACATACTTACCACTATAATGACCAGTCATAGCGATTAATAAATGAATAATAAGAGCTGATCCCTAGAACCAACCATACACAGTTTTTTTTTTCTTTCAGTCATAAACCACATCAATAAACATGATGTTTAAACATGATGTGACCTAATTTAAAAGAAGCCAACCTTGAAATAAGACCCTCCGGTTAGCTGTAGAACCATACGACTACGACGGGTTTTTTTGACTTTCTGTATGAAGAAACCAGCCAAACCAGTCAAAGAAACTGATTGGTTCTCTGTATGAAGTCACCAGAGAACCAATCAGATTGCAGCCTTCACGATTCGGACGCTTGTGGCTAGAAATGTGAAATCATATTAGATATTCTGTTGGGCGTATTCATGTTACCCATTATAAAATAGTCACAAGACAATATATTATGAACAGTATTATGTAGGTTGCCCTTGTGCCCGCAGGACAGCTGGTATCTGGCACCAGGACTCTAGCAGTGGATCCTTTTGGGAGCTCTGGGTTGCCTCTGTGGATCACATTTGTTTGTCTGCCACATCCCATGAGTGCTTCCTCAGATTGTGTTCTGATTGCCACATCCCATGAGTGCGTAATCAGATTGTGTTTGGAGGCCTTGTGGGCAACCTTGTGCCCTTAGCCTGCTGGGCCCTGTGTGTGCACCGGGTGTTGCACCGTGTGCTGCAATGGCTTATCTGTGGAATCGGACGTGATGGGCTGGCCTCGGGTCTCGGGTGAGCCTTGTGTGCCCATGATCCTGTCACCGGTTTGCTGGTATGTAATTGATAATCAATGCTAATGTATTCAGGTTATTTTGTATGGGTGATTGGTGTATTCGGTCCAGGCCACTCTATAAGAGAGTTTCATCACATCAGTGATAAATGTGTCACTGGTAAATGTGTGTCATTTAATTAATTTTAATCCGCACACCAGAGTAAGTACACTTTCTATCAGCGAATATCTTTTATGTGTTGTTTAGTTACAGTAACTAAAAGGTCACTGTGTTTTAGCCGTTACAGGCATCGGAATAGCAGTTTTTATAATCACATGCAAAACGAAGCTAATCATCCATTTTTATAGTAATAGATGAATAAAAAAAACATGAACTTGTGTGGTTGTATACCGACCTCAGTTGTGCTGCATTATTTCATGCTTATCAAAATGTATAACCCTGGTTACTAATGATTCGCAAACTACATTGAAAAAATCAGCAGGAGAAATTTAGCATCCTTTGCACAAGGTTTTTGTGCCCCTGGAATACTAATGACTCAATATGGACAATATTTATCTCCAAAGTTAGTGTATTTTTTCGCCTAAAACTTTCACTAAGAAAAAAAGTGCACTAACTGTATAATATTCCTTGTGGAGCACCTTTAATGCTTTTCTTTAAAAGGTAGTTAAGGTCCAATTCTGTAACTTTAATCTTTTTAAGGGTACACTAGAGCTACATTTCCAGCTGAAAGATAGATGCATGTTAAAATTGTTAAACAGTTAAGGGTACTTTCCTTAGCACGGAGAGCGTAATAATGAAGACATTGGTTAGGTGTTCATAAGCACGTTTCCTCCTAATAACAGATTTAGGTTATGCTTTAGTTTTGGGGTCTGTCAAATAGACACCGAGTTAGAAACAATAGTCAGAAACAATTATTTTAGCAATTCAAAGGATTTTCCATGGATACCCTCGTTGATCATTCAGGTTTGTTGATGGTGAAGTGACCGGTTGCTTTACTCCCAGGGAGCCCTCATGTCTGTGTTTCCTTCTGGTTCTCCCTTTAAGTTAAGTTGTCATAGTTAGTCCTGTTGGAGTCCCTGATTGCACTCTGCACCAAATATACATTCACTTGATACTTTATGCGACTGGGACCATATCTAACTGTTCTCACTCTGCTGAGCTACAGTACACACGGCGCTCCGGAGCTGCCAGTGATCCAGACCCCCTCTGCCCTCCAGAACTGTCTGACTCATCCTGGTGCCCCACTTGAGGATGGAGTTCTCATCGAACTGAGGCACCATCTGGTCTGCTTGGGATACTGGGGACTGGGGACGGTTCGTCTTGACCATGAAGATGGTCTTGAACTCGCCTAATGCAGCCTGCTGTTTTCTGATGACATGTGACTGCAGAAATTCCCACAAACAGTTTTGTACCTGAGCCTCCAATACCGAAAGTGGACTTCATACAGTACTAACTTCAAAACCTCTCCTGTTATACTGAACCTCCAGCCTCCTAACACACAGTATGACTGCAGATCAGTTCTTGCTATCAGATACAGTATCAACCAAACCAAGTAATGCAAAAGTGGTCATTACTTTTTTAATTTAGGTCATTCAGTTGGCACATGTTCATAAAGTAACACTTCCTCAGTGCCATGGTGCTACTCAACATAGTCTCCATCACAGGCAAGGCAGCATTGAAACCAGCTTTCGAATACGTGGTTTGTCTTCATGGATGGTTTTAAATTGAGTGCCTTTGTTGTCATTGTATTGTACAAAATACAGCAGCCTCTCCAGCAGACATAAAGTATGACACACTTACACAGTTAAAAAACATAAAACACACAGAATGAGGCTATACACAAATAAAAGTGATCTGTAAAATCCAGGAAATAAAATAAGGTAGTTGAAAGTGCCACCGTGTCCATCGTACTGTAATTAGATGTGTGACGACTGATTTATTTTTAAACTTTTGAAAAAATTCCATCAGGCACTTTTGTAGTATATTTCATACAAACCTTTAACATATTGGAATTCTGATAATGTGTATAAAGGCTATATAAATGACACGCCCTGATCGACTTGTACAGTATGCTAACAGTTGGAAATGTGTGGAATTGTTAAATATCTTTACATTAACTCCTGTCCTCGACTGTAATAAGTGAAGTCACGACCTTCCTTTGAAGACATTTGCGTGAAAGGAACGTTAGAATTCTGAAGTCATAATCTCCGGCAGCTGCCTCAGCCATATAACAGACGAACAGCGTTCCCCGGTCGCACTGCGTGGGATGACGGCTTCGCAAGGTCAAAAACAGCCGCTCATCCAAAGCTCTTTAGCAAACACACTTTGTGCAAAGTGAGAAAAATAGTTACACTAGCACTCTGTTAACATTTGAACCTCTCTGGACTAAGACGTGAGTCATTGCCTAGCAACTCTCCTCATGGCCACAAGCATCCTATTTTTCTAAAGACATGGCATTTTTTGCTTCACAATGCCCTTGGTTACTTTTCAGCAGAAAAAAAAACTAACAAACAAACATGACAATTAGTGCTGCAGGTTTCTAAAAAAAAAAATTTTTTAGGTGTGCATGTGTATGGTCGTATGTACAGTATACAGTATAATATAAGCATGAATTATCACATGTATCTGTTTAATCATGTGACATCCTAGTGCTCCTAGTTCCTAGTAATATGTTAAGTCAGCATGACTCACTGTACCTTTACCGACATTAGGCTCTTTCACTATTTAATATTTCTATTCCTAGAAATGATGCGGATGTCATTTGTTTGTGCAGCCCTCACATGCCAAAACCACGTACTGCGTTCTGTACACTCGTTCACAGCTGAAGGTCTTGGAAGAATGGTGGTTAAGAAATTGACAGTACATCTGTGCATCTGTAAACAGTACTTATAAGGTTGTGTGGTTTCATATCCTGTAAGCCAGAATCATTTTTTCTATTTAATTATCTCTGAAAAATAAGGTATCATCATGTGGGTTTCTATTTAATTTGTTCAATTTGTGTGCAAAGCCTCATAATTGGCGCGTACTCCTACTCGGTGCAGCATATAAGAACAACAGCGTAGCTAGAATTTCCTCTCAGAAATCTGGTTCAAATCTTTTATTATTATTTGTTTTACTTTATTTTTTTATTACTTTATTTTTTCTTCATCAAACATTTGTATGAGGTGGATCAAGTAAGAGTGTGACCGCAGTATTCTTTCTCTTATTTGCTTCGATATGCGATAAACAGGTCCGTTTTCACAGAGGGGCATTGATTGCATTACGAATAAATAATTGTAATTATTATTATGTTTTTCATTTATTCATTAGGTTTCTGTGTAGGGTCACAGGGAACTCAGGGGGGGAGGAGGGGACACCCTGGAAATGGTGCCAACCAAGTGCATACACAGACACACTCACTCACTGAATGGTCCAAAGAGTTGGACTATAGAGGTTCCTAGATGGATGGATGGATGGATGGATGGATGGAACTGCTAAGCTAACCACTGTACTGTACCATCTATCCTCCAGATACTACTGTCAAACTATGCAAAACACCAGAGGTGAGCATTAATTAGAACACAAGTTGTACCTACATAGTGTTCTGTCAAATTCAACACTGATTCATTATTTTAATCCATTACAAAACTGATACTGATGTCAACTTGACACATACCAACTTCTACAGTTTAGAAAATTGTAATTGGTATCAAGCCATAGATAGAAATAGCAATATGTCAAAATATTGCATTCAAACGCTTCAAGGTTATGCTGGTAATACTTCATGCTATATTCATGTAAAATGCATGTATTTTTTTTTTTATCAAGGTGTCACCAACTTATGAATTATAAATGACTGAGTTTAGAATCATTTACGTTGTTTAGTTTTTAATGGTTGCTGAATACTGTAATTAGGGGCATCATAACGGTAATGTAATTATGCGCTTCATTTAGCACCTTTCTAACCCTGAAGGTTAAAAAATAATAATAATAATAACAGGAGAAAATGTTATAGGAGAAACGGAGTCTGGGTTGCCTTTAAAATTTTGAAAAGAAAGAGCAGTCATGAAGATCGTTGAGGTACAGTATAATGTTCGGCACCATCATTTTCATTGAATTAATCAAATGGTAAGATTAAGCAAAACCATTAAACAATATGTAGCCGTGTCACAGCCAGGGGATTTTTTTCAAAGAATTGTTCGAAATCGGCCATGTGGCACTGACGATAGCTTTGCCAAACCAAAAAAAAAAAAAGAAAAAAAAAAAAACAATAGTTTCAATTCCCAGCCAATGTGTTAGGACTAACAGGTGAGTGTGTGCCAGTTTTGGTGCGAAAGCTTTTTTGCAGCCTCGTCATGTGAAAGAGAACATCGATCATCGCTGCTCCCCAAAGCACGACAGCGCGCCCCGATCCCATTCTCTCCTGTGGTACACCTCTCATCTGTCTCTGCTGCAGCCTGTGATTGGGATCATTTGCTTGGCCTACATATACTATTTATGTGAGTGTTTGTGAGTCTCTGAACGGTAGCAGGGAAAGAGCATATTCCAGTAGCTAGAGTCAGAGGAAGGGTTATGCATTATTTATTAGCAGCCAAATAAATGAGACTTTGCCCTATTTCACACAAAAAATAAATAATTTCTCAATCAGCTCAGCCTCATTTTGCTTAACGAACTGCATCAGCTTTCATTGCAGAGAAGCAAGCAGAACATGATCGCCCCTATTGCTGATAGAAAAAAAAATCCATATTTAATTAAAATGTCATTTTGAAGTACAAACAAAATATGGACTGCATCATCACACACTCATGTTCTGGAATCAGAGGACAAGTTTAAGGTGAACAGAAAATAAACAACCAAGTAGACAGTCAAGCATGTTGTAGATATTGCATTAGACCTGATCCTTAAATCCTTATCCTATAATTATATATTCAGTAAAAATAAGATATGTTGTTCACAGAACCACATGAAATAGGGTATTCATTAAAATTCAGATTATTCAGAAAAAAGAAAACTTGTCTGCTGCATGAGCTTCAGATCTTCGTAAAACTCTGTGTGAGCAGCTTCAAATCGTATCATTGTCATGAATTATTGCAATTTTATGTACAGGATGAAATAATTCATTAATTCATTCATCTTCTATATTGCTTATCCTGTGTACAGGGTCATGGGGGCCTGGAGCCTATCCCAGGAGACTTAGGGCATGAGGCGGGGTACACCCTGGACAGAGTACCAATCCATCACAGGGCACACAAACACTCACTAAAGCAATTTGAGAATGCCATTTAGCCTAAGCTGTATGTATTTGAACTGTTGGAGGAAACCACAGGAAACCCACAAAGCACTGGGACAACATGCAAACTTCACACACATGAGGCACCGGATGCGGGGCTTGTACCCGATCCATCGAGATGCAAGGCGGCAGTGCTAACCTCTACACCATGCTGCTCCAATTAAAAAATAATAATGACTCATTGTCTATACCGCTTTATCCTGTATTCAAGGTCGCAGGGGACCTGGAGCTTATGCCAGGAGAGTTAGGGTACAAGGTGCCAATCCTTTGAAGCACACATACACACACTACGGTCAATCTGGGAACACAAATTAGCCTAATCTTCAGGTCTTTGGACTGTGGGAGGAAACCAGAGTACCCGGAGGAAACCCACCAAGCACGGGCAGAACATGCAAACTCCATGCACACAGAGACGGGATTCAAACCTGGAAATGAACCCAGACCCTGGAGGTCTAAGGCGACAGTGATAACCACTCCACCATGCCGCTACAATAAAATAAAAATAAAAAATCATGAATAATTATACAAAAGTTGTATAATTATAGAACTTAAAGAATTATAAAACTTAAAGTAGACATAACCCAAGTCATTCTATTAAATATAAATTACATTGTATTCATGCTCGTGAGTGTCCTGTATTTCACTTTGACTCCGCCCTTATCCCGAACGAGGCCACGCCCGTTAAAATTTTCATGACTTTGCATTGTTTTTGCAGTGACGCAACGCTCTTAGACCACAACTAATGGGATCAAAATATCAAATAAATAAATAAGTGAATGAATAAATATCCTTACCGTTATCGGAAGTTGGTCAAATGTATAATTTATCGCTGTTAGCTCCACCCCTCGCTCATTATGGCGCGCTGAGTGGCTGGTCAAGCTGTCAATTTTCCTGACTGGCACGAGAAAAAAGGAACATCAAACGGAATCGCAGCCTCGTTAAGGCGGGGTTTGGGTTGTGTAGGCGGAAGTGACGTCAGAGCGCCGAAGGTAAACTGTTGAGGTGATCCATGGCAACAGAGTCAGTGCAGCAGCAGCAGAAGCCGCGCGCGCAGCCTGTCTCACACACACGCACACACACACACACACTGAGCCGCCTCTAATGCACTGACCTGACTGCGTTCGTTTGCATTCTTTTTATTTATTTATTTTTATTTCAACATTAGTTTTTTTTTTATTTGTAAGAGACGGGGAGATTAATATTTCTGATTGTGTGTTTTGATGAGAACCAGGCTTTCGGATGTAGCGGGTCTCCTTCGGTGCTAGCTGTGGCTCCATCTGTGTCCGTCGTCCCGAGAGCGACCAGAATAACCGCCGCATTGTGCTCATTATCCACTAATATACAATAAGGCGAATAGCGTTTGTCAAGGAAGTGCCGGGTTCATATTAGTAAAAAAAAAAAAAACTAACAAAACAAAATAAACAAACATGACTGGTATTCAGGAAGCCTGTCGCTGCGTGTGAATTCCTCTGGTTGGATGTAAAGGGGGAGAGAAAAAAAAACAAGAAAGGGAGGGAAAAAAACAGAGTCTGACTTGAGCATCACATCTTCACGTCTTTCACTGTCATTGATTTAAAGGCACTGAGAGCGTGTGAAGGACTGGGTGAAGATGGCGACTGGAGCGGGATGGCAGCAATACTACAATCCTGCTGGAAAATACAGCGCTTCAGGAGCAGGCATGGCCATGGAGTACACCCAGGACCTGCACCTGAAGATGAGCAAGAAGATCGCACAGCTCACCAAGGTACAGGGAGAGAGAAAGAGAGAGTGTGTGAGAGAGAGAGAGAGAGTGTGTGTGTGTGTGTGTGTGTGTGTGAAAGAGAGAGGGCATGTGCATACATATGTGTGTGTGTGTGTGTGTGAGAGAGAGAGAGAGAGAGAGAGTGTGTGTGTGTGAAAGAGTGCATATACGTGAGAGAGTGTGTATGTGCGTGTGTGTCTATGAGAGAGAAGGAGTGCGTATGCATGAAAGAGAGAGAGTGTGTGTGCGCGCGCATGCATGTGTGTGTGTGAGAGAGAGAGAGATAGAGTGTGTGTGTGTGTGTGCGTATGCATATGAGAGAGAGAGAGAGTATGTGTGTGTGTATGCATATGAGAGAGAGAGAGTGTGTGTCTGTGTGTGCGCGCGTATACATATGAGAGAGAGAGAGAGAGAGAGTGTGAGTGACTGAGTGTTTGTGTGTGTGTGAGTGAGAGAATTTATTTTCTCTATTTTTATGTATGTAATTTTTATCTTTATACTCCTGTTATAATTATTTCTAAGCTTTTGGCAATACGATGTACACACTTATCATGCCAATAAAGCGCCATTGAATCTTGAGAGAGAGGATGTGTGTATACATGTGAAAGAGTTTGTGTGTGGTTCAGAGAGAGAGAGACCACATCATATCACACATACACACACACATGCATATGAACACGCCCACAGATTGCTGTTGTTTTTATTACACTATTATTCTTTTTATGATTCTTAATTCTACTATTATTATTATTGGTTTTATTCTATTATTGTTTTTATTATTAGTAGTGGTAGTAGTAGTAGTAATACTGTTATTATTATTAATTCTACTATTATTATTATTATTATTATTAGTAGTAGTAGTAGTAGTAATGCTATTATTATTATTATTATTATTATTATTATTTCTCTTAACCTGGCTTTCCTGTTTTTTTATTCTTATTATTTACATAATGTTCATAAGAGTCACTTTATCTTTGACTGCATTTATTTTATATACATTTATTACTTATTACTCTATTCTGTTTCTATTTTTGCCTCTTTTTTATCTGTCTACTACTATTATTTTCTTATGATTCATTTCTGAGCTTTGGCAATACAAATGTAAATACTTGTCATGCCAATAAAGCAACTTTGAATCATCGAGAGAGAGAGTGAGAGCGAGAGTAAACATGAGAGAGAGATAGGATGAGAGAGAGGATGTGTGTGTGTGTGTACAAGAGAGAGAAATACGGTTAGAGGTGCACTGATGTAAGTGCTGGTGCTGTCACCATTTGCATGCACAGACACTTGCATCCCATTTCAACCCTGCCTTTTAATCAAACTGAATCAATTTCAGTCATCTCCTTCGATTCATCATTATTCAAATGCATACGTGTGTATAAGCTGCATCATGTCTCTCGGACCAGTCACAATGCTCTTTTGTTCAGCCATGCTTAGAGAACACAGCCATTTCTGCTCAAGGCTGGCTTGTCAAATTCACAATCTCTGGATGATAGTGCTTACAATTTCCTGCTTACGCTCTCTACTTTGTCCTCCAGAAGTCCTTGTACTCCAGGAAACAAATGAAAGCGTGCCAAAGTTGTCAGGCGTACAACTTCTTTGTTAGCGATCGGGTCCATAACCTCTGTACCAAGGTGTTCCACTATGACCGTTGTTTGGTTTCTCGCCAGAATGAGTCGCTTTCCCTTTACCATCCTGTAGATTAACAAACCATCAATAACACTTTGTCTCTATTTAGGAGTGCTTACTAGACGTGAGACCAGTTTCAAAGGTCTGGAGAAAACACGACTAAAGATCGTCAAAAAACTGTAAGGAAACAATCACTCAAACACAGCCACAGTACGTAAGTTGACAAAGTGGTCATGTGACACATGAGCGTTATCTGAATCTTTTCGAACGCAGAAGTAGGTTTAAGTTATTTTTGTCTGCTTTTCTATCAGTGATACGATGTTTGGGTCTTTTTATGGGTTTAACAGAAATACTCCATTAACTGTTTAAGAATTACAGCTAAACCCCTATTTTTACAAATGTACCTGGACAAACAAACAGCTATAAGTATTATTATAATTTTTAGTCCTTGAACCCAAATGAGCAGAAGTTTGGAACAGAAACTCTCCCATGGGCTGCTTCGGCCTTCGGTTGCTGCTTGTTTGCGGGTTTTTCCTTATTGTTTAGTTTTGTCTTCAGGAAGTGAAAAACATACTCAGTTGGGATGAGGTCATGTGGTGTGTACAGAGGAAAAAACTAAACAAAAAAGTATGCATGATGGTAATAATAGCATACCAAGAATAGCATAAGAATAAAAAAAATATTATATATATAGCACACAGTAATTTTTTTTTTCGTTTAGCTTTTTTTCTGTTAGTGTTTGTACACTTCAGTAAGAATACGTGTACATCCACACGTTCATGCAGTTACCCAATTAGGGCTTTGGAGTTAAGTTAAGAAACTGCTGATGTACTGGGGTTTTCACATACAGCAGTCTAAAGCAGGCATCACTAAATGGCTAAGCAGACCGCGGACAGAGTGACGGTTCTATTCGGACCCTGATGCCTTTCAGATAAATGAGAATGATTAATATACCAGACATCTAGCATTTTTTCACTTGAGGTGGGCGTGGCTACACGCATCACTCAACAGAGCTGATTAACGCGGTAGTTTACCTTGTATGGACAGAGTGTGTGGAAGAAACAAAAACGAAAGTGCGCCACAACACGGCTTACTCCAAGAAAAGGAAAGTAGTCAATGAAAACTGAACCTTCAGAAATAAATGGAGAGATCATTGTACTGTACATTGTACTGTATGTTTATTCTTCCTGCGGGAAGTTTAAAACTAGTTTGTCTCATATGTTCCAAAACCATGGCAAAAATAAAAAGCATTAATGTGACACGCCAATATGAAACATAACACGGGTCATTAGAGCAAAGATATCTGCCACAGAGGTGAGGGTGTGTAAAATACCTGAACTGAGAGCAACCAGAGTTTATAGACTGTTAATCAGAGGGTAGACAGGAAGTCTAGAGTAGCTTGGATAACAACTCTTTACAACCGTGGTGAACAGAAAAGCATTTCAGAACGTCTCAAACTTTAAGGTAGACAGCCTAAAAAAGCAGAAGGCCACATCGTCTTCTGCTTCTGCGCCCAGACCAGGAATCCGGGGCTGGAGTGGACACACACAGGATCACTCACACTGGACAGGTGAAGATTCCTGTATGATATTTCTCCTTGTTGTTAATTTTAGCTCGAAAGTTGCAATTCCTAAACATAGTTCATAATTTGCCATAAATTACCACGTGCTGTAGATCCTCCGTAAATCCTCTGTACTCTAAAAGGACGAGCCAGCCGCAGAAAGGGTGTTAGTCTACATTGTTGTTTTCCACGCAGTGCAATCCAACACCTTTATGCTGTTGGCCTCTCTCCTCTCTCACCATGTTATACCGCGAGCCCTCAGCACGTCCGTATGTTGTGTGTTTACTCACACTGTATGACTCAGCTGACCAGGACGATCAGTAAATCCTCAGGGTTTCGGATGAGCGACGCTTCAGAAGGGTCACGGTGACACCGAGCAGAAGAAAATAATCCCTCTTAAAATAGACCACCAGGATATGATTGTGATGAGAAAGAAAAGCTCAGAAAGCAGATTGCCTCATGCTCGGTATTTCATTCAAAACATGGCTCGAGGCTTTGTTCTGTTTTAAGGCTGTCTTTATGGACTCGCTCTCATTGCCCATGTCTGCGCGCTGACAAATTATAGATGATGCACTGTGTCCCTGGATGCACTTTTTTTTTTTTCCTTTTTGCCAAACTTGGCACCCTGTAGGCAGTCCAAGCTGCCAAGAGAAATCAAGGTTCTTGTTTTGAACACTTGTGCGGCATTCAGAGTGCCCAGTTATGCATATGTGCACTAACAGATAACATTAAATAAGCATTAGCCTGCGTTAGACCTGTTCTTTAAGCATGAAACATACTATAGCACTGTGCAACTGCGCGATTCATGTCAGGCCATTATAAGATAATATTTGATTATCAGTGGCTTGATCAAACTTGATGACTCTACTCCGAATCGCGTTTTCATCCTCAGTCAGGATTTCATCACTAAACCCTACTGGAATGTTTTACTGCATTTCTGCATGCATTGAGTATTAATGTTCAATATACAGTACAAGTGCAGAAATGCTTGCCTAAGCTCCCTTGGTTGGGGGGAAAAAAAATCATTTCTATTTTGTTCCAAAACACTTGGTCATACTGTTCCTCATCTTAGTAGCAGCTCCAGGATTGTCATGTAAGCGTTCTGTGAGTGTTTCGTCAATATTAGCACTCCTGATTCGAGCAAACTACTGAACGTTTGGAGAGCCAATGATATCACTCAGATCATAGTCCTTATTTTCCTCCGGCATTGTTTTAATCAATCTCTAAAATTATATTACATACTGTATATCGGTCAAAACATGGTTTCGGTGCTAAAAAGTGTCTCATCTAGGTGAAAAAGGGAATTGTCAGTTAGGATCAGATAAGATAATAACATTTCTCATAATACTTAATGATTTTTATCTCCCGACCCATGCTTCCATTTTTTTTGTAAAATACAGTATGCATACCCATTTATATTTTTATCAGATAAAAAGAAACAAATTTGCTAAATACAATTTCATGGCCTTTTATGCAGTGTTTGGAACTTTTAATCATCTTAACTGTCATGCAGATGAAACTTGGCCATTTTCGATTTTAAATGAAAAGACCTGTAAACGTGTATTATTTTAAAATGCAAAATTCTTAAAATATGGCAACACGAATGTGACATGGTTACGGACACTACAGATTTTATGTTTTTACTAAAAGCCAGAATTCTTTAAATTTAATATTAACATTCAAAGAAATCTGAATAATTTTAAATGATTATTGTTTGAAGCGTGACAGTATACTGTAACTCTGTCAAAATGGCCATTTTAGGGCACTTACAAAATCATATCTACAAAACGGCTAAAGTTAGCAACTAGACATTTTTAGGAAAGCAAGACTGGTCACTTCCGTGCTGTATAAACTTCAGAAGTAGCTTCTTTGGTACACACATTTTCTGTATTATGTGTATGACATAAAAATAAATAAATAAATTACATCAGCACCAATACTGTGTTTTGGCCATAGGGACTGACACGCAACAGTAGAGAGCTGTGAAAACAAATCCATTACTAACATCAGGTTTATAAGCTTTGATTACCGGGGTTAAATGGTAGCTAATGATCTAGTCTAGCCTCATGTTGATTTTTATGTGTTTTTGTTTTACAGAAAAAAATGACAGAAAATGAAACCACTGATGATCTGATGATGTCAGATTCATAAAAAAAATCTCTGTAAAAAAAGAAAGACCATGTTTTGGTAAAATGAACTGTTTTGTTGTATTCTATAAACTCCCATTAATCCTAATTTTCTAATAAGAGATTTAAAGCATTTATTTTAAACAAAATTACAATATATGTAAAAAAAAAATTACCTGGTTGCAGATCAGTTCATATTCATTTTAAGCCAAAATTTTTTTGTATTTTTTTTTTAATGTAAATTCTTTTGTTTAAAAACATAATGAAAATGATTTAGTCCATTTTTTTTTCATAACATTTCTTCAGTTTATTTAGGGTTTTGGGAATTCGCTTATTCGCAGCACTCTTAAGGTCTCGCCACAGCATTTCATCTGAACTTTGACCGGGCCAGGGGTCGGCAAGCCGCTCCGGAGCAGCATGTGGCTCTTTCATCCCTCTGCTGCGGCTCCCTGTGACATTGGAAAATAAATAATGAGTATTTAATTTAAAATGTATGTTATTTTAGTTCTTTTTTTTTCATATATATACATGTATATATATATATATATACATGTATATATATATATATATATATATGAAAAAAAAGAACTAAATATATATTATAATGTAAATATACTAAATATATATATATATATATATATATATATATATATATATATATATATCATCATTATCATCATATTATCATTTTTTTCTTTTCTCTTTCTCTGTAGCATTTCATTGATTTCATAGATGCAACACACTACATATGGTGTTTTTTCTTTCTGTGGGAAACAAGTCTAAATGGCTCTTTGAGTGTTTAAGGTTCCCGACTCCTGGACTAGGCGATACCAAAACCTTGATTCTTTTTTTTTTTCAGCCATTCTGTTGCATGACCCAGTTTTAACCAGGCTTTAGCTGTCAGACAGATGGCCTCACATTTGCCTCTAGAATACTCTGGTATACAAAGCAGTTCATGGTTGACTGCAAGTTGCAAGCGTATGAGGTGTTCCTGCCCAAATGCTGTTTGTTTGTTTGTTTGTTTTTTCGTCAAAAGTGGCGCTGGACATTAAGGCCAAACATCTTTACTTTCATTTCGTCTGTCCATAGGACGTTGCTCCGGAAGCTTTGCGGTTTGTTCAGATGCAGTTTTGTGAACCTTAGTCGTGCTTCTATGTTCTTTTTAGACAGAAGACGGTTTCTCCTGGCAACCTTTCCAAATAATCCGTAATTGTGCAGTCTTCTTCTAATTGTGCTGTCACTGACTTAAACGTTTAACATGTTCAGCGAGGCCTGAAGATGTAGTTCTTTCAAGGTCTGACCATGGGGTGATTGTGCTGGGACGTCCTCTCCAAGTAAGACTGTCAGCGGTCTCGAATGCACATTCTGACTGTAGAATGTTGAACTCCAAAGTGTTTGGAAATGGTTTTATAACCCTTTCCAGATTTATTTGTAGCAACAATTTTTTATTGTCTTTCCTTTTTGGCATTGTGTGTCACACACCTGAGTGCTTCTGACAAACAATTGCTAAAACTTTCTAGAGGTTTGCACACCTGCTGATGAGCTTAGCAGGACCTAGTATCCTTTAAAGTTTTGTGGAAGCAGTAAGGGGGGTACTTAGTATTGCATTTATAAAAAACGGTATATATTACTTATCTGGGGTTGTATTTGCCTTTTACACATGATTATATAATTGATGTGTACACTACAGGTCAAAAGTTTATTTCTTTCCACGTTGTAAAACGGTGCTGAAGGCTTCCAAAATATGCAATTATCTCCTTTAAACAGTTGATATTACTACTTATCCCAGTGTAAAGTCTTCATAACGGCTCTAATCTGAGGTGCTGTTTGAGGTTAGTTGGTGATTTCTGAGGCTGGTGACTCTAAATTAACTTCTCCTCTGCAGCAGAGGTAAGTTTTGGTCTTGCTTTCCTGGGAAGGTCTTCATGAGAGACAGTTTAATCATGGTGCTTGATGGGTTTCACAAATGCACTTGACAATACTGTTCTTGCAAGAACTGTTCCAGAAAGGCTGACCTTCTGTCTTAAAGTAACCACTGTCTGTTGTTTTTGTTGTTGCTGTTTTTCAATAGTTTTTGGGGAAAAAATCCAGTATTGTTCTAGAGTGTAGAAAATAAATCCAAACTTGTGTCGAAACTTTTGACTAGTACTGCATATTGCACACGCACACACACACACACACACACACACACACACACACACACACACACACACACACATGAATGTGTATGAATCTAGCTGTCCGTCTATCTTTCTATAAATCTAGGTTTTTCTGTTTCTTTTTGTATAGATTTTCAATGTATTGTACCTTGACGTACTGCTGTAGAACAATTTCTACCCAAGATAACATGCTGGATATGCCAAATAATGCCAAGCGATTGAGATCTGATGATTCTATACAATAGTATTCGAGTCGTGTTCATATTTTTTTCTGTATATAACTAATCACACACAGATTTGGCATCCTGGAATGTGGGCGTGTCAGTGTTGTGTTCTAGACTTGAGGCACAAAAAGCGACCTGGGCGACAGGTTATGATTTATTAAATTTTATGCTTAAATTTCATTTGTCTGTCTGTGGACAGTACTATTACTGAATGTGACTCATGTTTGGTTCGGGGAGTTATGAGAAACGTGTGGCAGCGCTTTTTTTTCCCTCCCTTTCTATCTCTCTTAAATCCACCAGCCAGCTTCTCTCAGCTACCAACACATTTTTGCTACAGGGCAATTAGAGTAAGCACTAACCACCCTTTCTGCATAGACGAGCTCACAGAATGACTAGTGTCAGTGGAATTGAAAGCAGCCCATCCAGACAGTATGGCCTATTTTGCTTACGTGGCTGTGCCATCATCTTGATTCAAACTCGCAATCTCCTGGCGATCGGGTGTAAGTTTTTTTTTTTTTTTTGGCGCCACTTGCAAACGTAACTATCAATTTTCACTTCCTAGCTACAGATCAAAGCCTAATGAGTGCTTTGTTTGAGACAGGTAAAGCTGCTACACTTTTTTTCCATCAAACACTTGCAGAGGTGACACTAACTGTTCTCGTAAACCAAGAGCTTCAAAGCTTTCGTTCTTCAGTCCTGATTATAACATGGTCAGGTTTCAGACATGGCTTAGACCATCAAATAGGAACATAATTTCCTAGTTTATTAAACGTCATTTAGTCAATCCTTTCCCTTGAATCATTCTGGGGTGATACTGTTTTTCCAGTGGAACGAAGGATCTTTAAGTCCCAGTTCCTTCACAGGGTGTCATTTATTACTTTTGTTGCAACATAACTTTAAAAGTTACTGAAATACAAGGCATAAAAATAAATAACTGAAGATACAAACCAAGCAAAAAGTTTGCCTTGACAGAATTATGTACTGGGAAATAACTGTCAGAAGTTGAACATAAGCACAGTGTAGTTATGATGAATGTAACTATAAATGGATAAAAAGGTGAGATGTGGGGGAAAATCATTTCAGTTACATATTGCAATTCTTTCCTGTGGCAATTCATGTATCGCCATGCAGACTTTCAATTAGGTTTTTTTTTTTTTTTTTTCATTTTTATTTTATATACACTACCGCTCAAAAGTCTGGGATCACTTTGGTTTTGTTTAGTGATTTATTTTCTACATTCTACAACAATACTGCGGATTTCAAAAATATGAAATAACAGACATGGAATTAGGCAATTATGTAACAACAAAAACAACAACAGTCAGTTGTTATTTTAAGACACGGAGGTCATCCTTTCTGGAACAGTTGCTGCACGAACAGTATTGTCAAGGGCGTTTGCTAAACCCATCAAGCACCATGACGAAACTGGATCAAAACGTAGCTCTGCTGCAGAGAGGAGAAGTTCGTTTAGACTCAGAAATCACCAAGTAACCTCAGATTACAGCTGTTATGAAGGATTTAAAGAGCATAAGTTAAGACACATCTCAATATCGACTGTTCAAAGAAGATTATTGCATATTTTGGACACCTGTTAGAAAGAAATAAAAATCAGGAACGACTATTGATGTAGAACGTTATCCCATGTATGTTGAGGTAGCAAAATTTTGCCATTTCCCTATAATACTAAAGGGCATTGGTGGGTCACTGGTAGGTTTCTCACCCGGCTGGTTTCTGTTCCCACCCAGTGCCCGAACCCCAGCTACTGGATGCAGTGCCGGTCCCAAGCCCGAATGAACTTGAAGGTTTGCGTCAGGATGGGCATCTGGCATGAAATCTGTGCCGAGTTGTGTGTGGATCAGATAGCCCACTGTGTCGACCCTCGATGAGAACAGCCGAAAATCCAACAAGAACAACAACCGCTCTATAATCCTAAAGGTTCCGTGCTCTAAACTATTAACACATTGGCAGGCTGCACAGCATCCAGTAGAGTACAGTAGGAGCAAATTATAAGCTAAATTAGTTTTAAATTGCGAAAAAACATTTTATATAGAAGATCATAGAATAATCTTAAGATTATATTTAGATTATAGGCGCTTAACGGATTGCAATACAAATCAAATTGGCACATAATTATATTATAATATTGTATCGTGTGATCCCTGGTGATTCCCGTCCCTAATAAAATTAGAAAGTTTTGTTTTCTAATATAAGTATTGTTGACACATTAATTCGGCCCCTATGAGAAATAAAACACTATTAAAGAAAAATAATCACCTTTGTGGTAACAGTAACATCATATCGTGCTACATCACACCATGCCATTGTTGATTATTTTTATTAATCAGCAAGCTTTTTTTTTTTTTTACTCACATCTAATATTGTACATTGATCTAATACTTTATTTTCATCACTGATCCCATGTTGTGATGAAGAACACTTTAATCATCAAGAAGGACTCTTTTTTTTCTTTTTCGTCTCATCAGTACAATGCCAGCTGGCTCTCAGTCTGAAATCAGATAAAAATGTACCAAAAAATAGGCCACACACTAGTACACATCTCTATCCGGAGCATTAAAAAGATGACCCTTGTGGCATTGTGTAGAGGAGTACAGGCCGCGTGGCGCTGAGCGGAGCAGATGGCCGCAGCCTCGGGCCCGTAGATATAAAGCTCCAAAACGCAACATGATGCCTGTAACTAGTTCTTCAGGAAACAGCTCTCTCTCATTCACCGAACGCACACTAAAGATTCCATTCTGTAAAATAAAGACAAGAATCCCACAATGAAGAATTGTTTATAGCTCCAGAATCCATTGTGTCTGTGTTTTTTTTTTTAAACACAATCTACACAAACCCAGATGAATTTATTTTCGCCCTCCCACTCATCCCTTTCCCAACCACTGAGAAGAAATAACTGTATTTGCAGTAATCCTTTCTGACATTTAAGGACTTATGCACCACAGTACATTCCCTTCAAGATGCTCTCTTCAGCGCTGCCAGCATTGGAGACGGGATTAAGAGTCATTCTGGAACGTAGCTGGATATAACTCACCAAGCCCCAGTTGCATTTCCGAATTTGCACTGACAAAAATAAATGCAATTTGTTACATTTTGATTTACATTGTAATAATAATAATAATAATAATTTTAAAAGTGTGTCCTAGTCCTTAACCTATCGTTATTGCTACTATAGTGGTTTAGGAGGAGGGGAGACAGCAACAAAGCTGAGTTTGGGGAGAACAATAAACTTTAGCTGCTTGTCACTGGAATTAGCAACACAGGAATACACACAAACCTGAAGGCAAGAACAGTTTCCGATTTCGAACTGTAATTTTTTCCGACCTCTGAATTAGGAAAAAAAAAGGTCCCTGACTTCAGCTTGAAATTCTTACTCAGGAATCAAGTTCAGAAAGTGATTAAATTGCTCGCAATACATATAGTAAAAAACATACCAATTGTACTGTACAGCAAGTCCCCGACTTACGAACATTTGCGTTACGAATTCCAGCAGATATAAACAAACTGCAGATTTGTCGGTGCAAACAAATTGAGGTAGTAGCTCACATGTATTGTACAAAAAATAGACACTGCAGTGCACCAGATCCCAATATTTACAATTATATACAATATTCTCAGTTTGTAAGTGAAATGTATAAAATGTCTGAAGTCCAGGATATTCTATGCGTTTGCGTGTGTATGGGGGTACGGGTACAGGAGAAATGAGTCGTCCTCCCCGGTTTCAACAAATCAGTCAGGGAGCACGAGGATAGAAAATGGCTGTCCTGATGGTGAATAATCCTAATTTCGAAAAATCCTCAAGTTCACAGTCCAAAACAGCTCTGAGACAAAATGGTATCCGTTCAAGCATGCAGTAAACACCATGCAGCGTTGTCCTCTCCACAACGTCTCACCAGGTCACTTTAAATGAGGTCAGTTGACCCTTACACTGCTCCGCCTCGTTTCCCCTCACGATTTAAAGGCACAGTCACGTGAGAGTATAACAAGGAACCAAAACACCAAATCTATGTGTTTATTTTTTATACTTTACGTGTTATATTTGTGTCACAGTTGTATAAGACTCACTCTGTCGGACTTATGAATGGATCCAACTTTTGAACATGCTTCCGGAATGAAACTCGTTTGTAAGTCGGGGACTTACTGTATATTACAAGTCTTTTGTTTTTGGATCAATCAACAAACAATCAAAACATGCAAAACTTCTTATATACTGTTTTCCCCCCACTTTGCTGTTCATAAAATGATAGTTTTTATCTGCTCTCCTTATAAAGCAGTTGTAAACTTATTAAACGTTTTTACAGTGATGTCGCACTAATAAACAGTATTCTGTTTCATTTACTTAATTTAAACCTCACAGCAAGGCGGCACGGTGGTGAAGTGGTTAGCACCGTGGCCTCGCACCTTCAGGGTCGAGGGTTCAATTCCTGTCTCGGGGTCTGTGTGCATGGATTCCTCTGGGTACTCCGGTTTCCTCCCATATTCCAAAGACACATAGTGATAAGTGGTATAGAAGATGAATGAATAAACATGACCATATGTGCTTTTTTTTTCTTTTTGAACATCACTTTTCACATCATTAATGGCTTTAGCAACAGACTGTAAAATGCATCAGAGAACAATGTTTAGTTTGTACGCTCTAAATTCAGATAATATTGCTGCTGTAAAGGATTATACAGGATTACAATATTTGGACAAATACTGAACATATAACGAGGAAGGACTTACTTTTGTTGATTTTCGATCTGCAGATACCACGTATTCCAACAGCCGCTTAAATCATCATTGTCTCAATTCTACTTTGTGATGGTGAAATACAATAAATCAGCTTCATGTTTAAAAAAAAAAAAAAAAAAAAAATCCAGCATACGCGTGTAGATATTCTGCAGTTAAACAAGAAAATGACCTGGAAATGGTCTTCGCCAGTTGCTTGAGGGTTTTCTGTTTGGCAGGAGACAGCAGAAATCCTAAAGGAAATGTGCGCTAAGTTTTCGCATGTTGGTTGTGTCTCTAAAAATATTTTTTTATCTCTGGAGAACAGCGCTCAGGCATGACGTGCATCCAGCATCTTATCCAGTTCTTTTTGGGATGTCTAATTCATGAAATGTGCAACACTCCCACACGGTCGCTCTAAAAGCCGAGCACTTATACCCCAACGCCTTTATATTTCACCACTGATCTGGTGTAGATGTTATTTTCTTTTACTTTCAATTATGATATTTTTTTTTTCATGTAGACCCGTATGGAAAAAAATATATGGCAATATATTGTAAGATATAATGCAATATATTAAATAATATATTTCCATATATAGGAAATTAGTGCTTATATCTATTAATATATTGCAATATTTGAATGGACCATGTATGGGTATGCAGTATATATTGCAAAACACAAAAAACATTGTATTTATACTTATAATTGTTTTATTGAAACATTATTATATTTATTATTATAATTAAACCTTATGCATGTTTAAGAATTATACACACACATTTTTACATTGTCAGTGATTAATGCGCATAAATTCATTATTATATTCAGTTATATTCAATCAAATTATATAAAGTATATGTAAATTATATAAAATTATATAAAATCAAAGTATATTGAGAATATAAAATGACATACATTAAGATATAAATTTGAAAATATTTTTATATATTTCCCAATATATGAAAATTGTCAATTTCTTGTGTTTTTTTATATATTGTAATATATTGATAAAATATATAATTCTGTATATTGTGAATATATTTTTTTATATGAATATCTTTTTTCTGTTAATTATTAGTTAGTATCAGTTAGTGTAGCAACGAGGAATATTAACATTATAAAATCTTTTAAATTTACCAGGAGATCTGAACACTAAAATCAGTATATTGACAGTTATATATATATATATATATTTTTTTTTTCGTAAGGGGAGATATGTGCATCAATGCAATGTTATTTAAAGAAAAGAAATAGTTTTAAGAATCAATTGTTCTAGGTTATTTTAAATCCAAAGTTTTTGACCGTGCATTTTTTTTCTGCAGTTTTTTAATTCTTGGCAAGCAAAAACGATGATAACAAATACTCTGTCAAATCATCAAATTATTGTATTTTAATAAGTTCTCTAACATTTGTATATAATGTTTTATATATAAAGTTGTTTCCTGCTAAAGGTCAGGTATGTTAATCTAAAAATTTATCGTTTTTCAAGTTGCTTTATCCCCAATCTCATTTCTCTTGAGTTTTATTCTTGCGTTCAGATGATTTCGGTCCGTTTTTGTCTCTCCGCTGTGAAAATGAAGAGCCGAGAATAGAACGAGCAAGCCGTTAGAGCAGGACGTGACTATTTGTTATGTAGCGAGTTGCATTAACCTTGACAGTGAGCTACTATGATTTTCATAAAGCCTCGTCAGATCTCATTTAGATCAGCACCAGGCTGTAGAATAGCGTATTAGTGAAAACGTGAGAGAAAAAAAAAATGTTAAAAAAACTTTCTTTTTTTTCTGTCACGTTGAGAGACAATGCTGCGATCGAATTAGGAATGAAACAGGCGTTTCAATTCAGTTTTCTGTCACGTAGTTACTTTAGCTTCGCAGAATTCTGTGTTTTACAGAAGAATGATTAGCACGTTCAGTGTTGGGACAAATGAGTCCTGATGCTGAATACGGTCTCTCTTTCTCTTTCTCTCTCTCTTTTTTATTGATGACTCGTTCATCCAGCGACAGCCCAGTGGCAAAGAAATTCTCCAGTGTGCAGAGCTCAACACCCCTATCAATAGGCCATGCAAACTACTTTGTAATTCCCTTCAGGCTGCCAAGACGTGTTTTACATGCGCGTGTGAAATTTGAGGTGTGTTTTGATGTGTGTTTGCTGCTGTGTTGCCGTGTAACTCTGCACTGTGGGCAACCCGTGTTTTTTTTTTTTTTTTTGTTCATCTTGTTCAGCCAGTGTTTTCAGGTCAAAGCAGGATAAAAGGATAAATTAAGGAAGGTTAATGGCTCGGGAGATTTTACCTACCACAAACCGTTATAAGTTCAAAAGGTTATTTGTTTTAATGAGTTCTGTTTGATTCTGTTTGAAATTCTCTTTGAAAAGCTTAAATTAGCGGAAGATTACAAAGAGTCAAGAAATGAAATGAAATGAATTACTGATTTCCTATCCTTTAACGAAAGTTCATTTATTATTTATGGTCAGAATATTGGATATTTTTATTAGTGCGTTTAAAAGCAGATAAGCGACAGCATGCATCACGTTACACTGTTTTTAAGGACAAAGCCATTCTTGTACTCGTGTAGTTAAAGCTGAAATTGTTCATTCTGGAACTGAGCGCAGAATAAAGTCCACAGTGTCGTCCTTATGGCGGCTTAAAAACAATGAGCTTTAGGCATCACAGGGAAGGACAAACTTTATATAAAGTAAGTACGGTAGAACAGCTGATCAAAAATATTCTCTGAATTTATTCTTAGTAGACAAATATTTACTTAAGTTTTATTAATGATTTAAAGGGAACCTATTATACAAAAATAAGAATATACATCACTTCTTAGTAGAGCTTGGTGATATGTCCTAGAAATCGAATCTCTGATTTTTTTGACAGAAAATTTGATTTTCGATTTTTAAAAATGATAATAATTTTTCCTTTAAAAAATTAAATAAAACACTAGAGACTATAGGATAGACTTTTTTTTAGCATAAACAATATAATCAAACATATGAACTGTTTATGTTTACTAAAAGTGCAAACTTTTAGAAATTTTAGAAAAAATTTAGAAAAACAATAATCCATATGACAACATAAAAACCTTCGTCCACAATGTCTTCAGCGATGTAACGCGCCACACCATCTTTCCATCGAGCCACACGTGACTCCCATTCAAAAAAAAAAAAAAAAAAAAAAAAATTCATTTTTGTGTTATCCTTTGTGACCTCATATAAGAAGAGCCCCTGTCACCAGCTTGTTGTTCATCTCTACTGTTCACTTCTCTGAGGCTCTGAGGCAAATTTACTGTACATAGATAGATGAAAAAAAGGCAGTTTGAGGTTTTATCCGAGGGGTATTTCAGGTCAAATATTAACACACATTTTGGGGGAGCTCTGAGACCTGTGTTAACTTGTTAAATAAATAGTAACATGTGGGACCTTTAATGTGTAACCTAAGTTCTTGTCTAATAACAATCTATGTCGATGTTAATTGCGGGTCAGATAACACCAAGTCATGGAGAGGAAAGCTGAACAGTGCTCAACAGTATGTACACAATAGTTATTTTTTAGATTTCACAATCTATTTCATTTTTATCAAGCATAATTTATTCATTAGACTTGGATTCAGAGTCATCTATGTTTTTGCCCATTTGAAATACTACTGTATAACTCATGTGAGTTGTCCTTAGAATATTTCCTGCATTCCTCTTCCATTCCTCTGTCAACACACCTGCCCCCCTTTTTTATTTTTTTGGCAGAAACATAAAGAATCTCTGTGGCACGCATTCCCTGGCAGGTGATTTTGTTTGTCAGCGCTCTTCCCTGCTGCCTCTCAGCTTCCTCCACCTCCGCGTTAGCAAAATAGCAATCCCCTTATAGAGAGAGTCAGTTTGTGCCCAGTTAAGGCGATGACAGCACAGGACACGCAGGTCGGGACGTGTCGGACATCTAAACCTTACTCATTCATGCATCATCCGATGCTCTTTTTTTCTCCCCCGATACACTCGCTTTTACACCAGGAGGAAGAATCATTGTTTATGATCGCTAGCGATGGCCTGTTTAACCCCGCGTTAGCCCTGCCGAGTTTGCTCCTACTTCTGATTTATTGTAAAAAGGAGTTCTTCCTTTATATTCTGTAATTTAGTTTTATGAACATTGCGACCTTGCTGCACCGTGTCCACTGCTTATAAGGAAGTGTGGAAAAGGAAAAAAATTTACTATTGCAGAGTTTTATTGTCTTTCTTTCCCAGCCATGGATAAACTGGCACCAGTTGTGTCTGTGGAAACAACTAGTTAATGAGTGAGGTCTGAGGAGAATTGCCACTTGGCTGACAGAAGTGAAACCTCATATTATTTTCTGCCTTTTAAGTCCCAACATCCTTTCGTGCCTAGTGAGGTGCTTTTCAGCCACTCACGTGTTGACTGAGTTTGTTCATTCTTCTTTGTCCTCTTCATAGAACAATATAACACTTTGTTTTGTTTTTTTTTTTATATTTCCACATCCTTAAAATAGGGATTCTTGACTTTTTGGTATCTTAATAAATTCTTGGTGGAAAAAAAGCCAATTAATAATCTCTATTTTCAAATCATCTCTATTTAACATGAATAAATGTTATTAGCTATCTAATAAAACTTATCTTATTTTGATTAAATTGTTGGCTAGCGACATGCAGTAACAAACTTAAAATATAGTACTTAACCAGTACCAAAGACATTGATAATAATAATAATAATAATAATAATAATAATAATAATAATAATGAGAAATTGATCCAAAAGACCTGACTGCTTGAATTAGCAAACATTTGCACATCCATATTTGCATAAAAGAGATGAGTGACGAGACGAGAAGTGATTTTTAGATCAGATCATGAGACAAATTGACGAAGGTGATTCTGATTATCAAAGTAACAATTCATTTAACCTTAGAAACTTGTTTTGTAAGGTTGTCTGATTTTTTTCCCCCCAATAAGAGGAATCGGAACTAAATATTTGTGTGATGCTTTTCACTGCTACTTTTGTGGTTGCGATTCCCTGCAAAACATATTTGGTCTTGTCTATAGGTTTCAGAACTATATACTGTAGACACTACCGCTAAGATAGGTGTCTTGTTCTTTTGCTATATTTTCTACGCACAGGCGGTGCTGGCAAAGTAGAATGTCCATGAGACGCTCGAAGGTGGCTGGGGAGACCCAACGGGAGAACGCGGTATCGATCCGTCAGGTTTAGGGGCTGGACCAGGGGCTAGTCGACTCCTCTGTCATGCCGTTATGAAGCATATTATCTACGTTTGCTTCGATGGCATGGTGACTCGGTACGGTCTTTGTCGGACTATCACAACTTTGGAAGTATGCCGACAAGATCCATTCCGATCCGCTTAAATGGCACCCCGATAATAGGAAGAGGAATTAGGGGGACGGGGGACGGTTTCCGGGGTGCAGGTTTCTGGCACTTGGGACAGCGCTGACAGAAATTTCGTACCTCGGCCAGTCCTGGCCAGTGGAATCGTCCTCACACTTTGGTGATGGTTCTTTCTCTCAAGTGTCCTCCAAGCGGGTGTGTGTGAGCGAAGTACATTACAGCATCTACCTTCCTCTGAGGAACCATTAGAAGATCTCAGGATTCTCCTCTTCGATCTGTGTGATAATGCAGCAGGCTCTTTTTTACGAGGAAATACTGTAAGATGCTGGTCACACACACTCGTCGCTTTCGACTTCTCTCTCTACCTCGCTCACCTGACTCCAACAGTGTCGGAGGCGTGCATCCTCATGCTGGAGCTGTGCAAAACTGCTGTCTTTCTTTATCTGTTGAGACAGGGAGAGAGATGGGTTAAAGGGAGTGTGTACTTCACCTTCTGCTTCCACGGAAGGTCAATCTCTCCCTAGGAGGAGAGGAACAGGACGGTTAGGAACGACTCCTGCGGTCACAGAATATTTTCCTCATCAGTTCCCGGCACCTCCCACCAATCGCCATGCACACAGGTGATCAGGAGGGGTCGACTGAGCGGCATGCTAGAGTGACCGCGCTTCCCGGATCGATGAGCACCAGTAGGGGGGGCTCCGCCGATCCGGACCCAGCGGGTGGGTGCCGGGAGTCCATCTTCAGTCAGTTGGCCACCAGCCCTGAGCCCTCTAGAAGATGCAGTGGGCATTGGCTCATCCTGTGGTGTTTCCGGACATTGTGGCCAGGGAGGTGAGAACTCGCGTCGCGGTGGAGGTATATAACACCAGAGGCTTTGCTCTGGAAATAATTGTTTTCTGGTCCCAGGGAAAGAGTTGCGAGTGCACATTCCAGTGCCTCTGTCATGTCTCGAAGAGAGGCCGGGGCTCGCATACCAACTGCCTTTCGTTCTTCCCTCGGAAGAGAGCGCATTATTCTGTCCATTACCTCTCGCTCTGTGACTTCCCTCGCTGAGAGTATTTCTGGTTGCAGCCAGCAGGTGGCGATCTTGGTCAGGCGGTCAAGCTGCATGCGAGGTGGGGTTTGTGCTTCGTACATCAAGCGGTGAAACTGTGTGCTGAGGAGGCCGCACCGCGCTAATATTTTGGACTTTAATACCTCATAATCTTCCGCGTCCTCCGTCCGAAGCTTGCTGTGCTTCCCCTGAGAGAAGAGGGACGAGGATAGCGCTCCAGTCACATCTCGGCCATCCCTCTAGCTCCGCGTCTCGAAGGTTTGGAGATAAGCTTTGTGGTCATTCGTGGTCAAGCTGTGTCAGCTTGGGGAGTAGGTGCAGGTCCGGATGAGTACCGGTTGTGTCAGGTACGCGGAGACACAGGTGCACAGTGGACTTTCCAGTGAGCCCAACAGAATAAATCTACAGTACACATTTTCCATTTACCGGTATGCCCCGTCGCGGTCCTTTCATAGGGAACAGTCGACAGGTGGACGGTTATGATTTGTCCTCGCCGATGCCGGTGAGTCGCGGCCCACCACCCCTTTTTGTATTTGGTGCTGTCCAAGGTGCTGTTTGAGTTTTGTTTGTACTTCCATCGAGATGAGCGAGAAGATGTTGTCGTATATTGTGCATTGGGCTTAAGCCCGTTGATAGATGCTTTTTATGCTTGAATGATTTCTGGATCACTTTGTGGCTTAACAAACAAAAGACATCCTGCTCAGGGACAGGGGCCGGATTGAAAATGAGAGGCAAAAAAGTTCTTCAGGAAGCCAGGAAGCGGATCAAGACTTTTACACAGTACTATACTCATCTGATGAGAAGGATGGCTGAAAAACTGTTGTATTTATTAGTATTTATTACCAAGCTTCCAGTCTCTGAACAAGAACAAAGCAACAAGCCAAGCTTGTTTCTATAGCAAGAAGTTGAGGGCAACAAGGAAGTGAAGTTAAATGGAAGTTCTGAAATACAAACAGCTTCCTCACATGGTGGTATTCGAATAAGCCACGATTATAGTCAATATTATAGTCAATTATAATCAATAGGTCATCCCTCATTATTCAGTTCTGGACTTTCAGTGCTCTTAGTTCAGTAGCGATGGAATTAAAGTTGCTGATAGAGCTCCTCAGGTTGCCTCAGTTAACTATTTTATACGTTTATACAATCTTGGCCATTCTCATACACTACAGTATATGGACAAAAGTATTTGGTCAAACCAATCAGGCTCTGTATCCCCAGTGAAGGCCTTCAGTATCTTGGACATATCCATCATTTATCCTAACCCCATATAGTGAGCACATACACTACCGTTCAGCTACCGTTTGGGATCACTGTCTAATTTCGTGGTCTTTCCTGATTTTTATTTTTTTCTCAAACAATTTTTTTTGTCAAACAATGCTGAAGGCGTCCAAAATATGCAATAATACTTTTAACACTTGATATTGAGATGTGTCTGCTACTTATGCTCTGTAAAGCCTTCATAACGGCTCTGATCTGAGGTGTTAGTTGGTGACTTCTGAGGCTGGTAACTCTACATTAACTTCTCCTCTGCAGTAGAGGTAAGTTTTGGTCTTGCTTTCCTGGGAAGGTCTTCATGAGAGCCACTTTCATCATGCTGCATGATGGATTTTGCAAATGTACTTGACAATGCTGTTCTTGCAAGAAATATACCAGAACAGCTGACGTCCTACATTATCCGTGTCTTAAAGTAACAACTGACTGTTATTGTTATTGTTGTTACATTATTACCTAATTACCTATGTGTTATTCCAGAGTTAGAAAAATAAAAATATTAATATTTAATTTAATATTGAATAACAAAAACTGACTCGCCATTAATATAGTCATAGAAGCTAGAGGCATGGCGTTAAAGAAGAAAGAAAGAAAGAAATCCTCAGTATTGTTGTTGAATGTAGAAAATAAATCACAAACTGAAATTTGCAAGGTGATCCCAAACTTTAGTTTGGTAATTGTCTATTGATTAAGAAGTAATTCAGATGGGGAAAATAGATATCAGATTATAATGTGGGTAATAGTTCACCTAAACCTGAAAAGTTCAATTTTTAATGTTGTTTTCTCTGATTATTTGCTTAAGAAATGCCAGAACATTTAAACATTTTAGGATTTGTAATATAAATGAAACGAATGCTGCTCTTAATGTCCGCTCCACCTGTGGCAAGACTACAGTTTCTACACTACAATCATAGCCTCATTGATATTCAAATCCATTCAAAGCACACAATCTTTTAATTAATTCTCATTGAAATGCGAAGGAATTTAACAGCTCTAATATGAGCAGACATATCACACACATCTGCAGTTTATTTCACTGAATTTTCCATTTCTTTACTGTCTAACACGATAAAGCGTGCTCATATCCACGGTAGGTCTCTCTGTCCTATGCACACAAACAGTATTTTAGCAATAATAATTATGTGATTTGAATAAATAAACCAGTCTATATACAGTACAAAGCGCTGTGTGTCACCGCTCATGAGATTCTAAACCAGGGGTGGGCAAACTTTTTGATTCGTGGGCCACATTGAGTTCTAACATTTGACAAAGGGGCCGGAACAGGAGCAGATAGATGGCATGCTTGGTAACATCACCTCATTGGGGGAAAAATACACATCTTGGGATATGGAGAAAACATGTGCTTTCATTTCCAATGAAAATGAAGAAAAGCATTACAATAAAATCTCTGACTTCGAAATAAAACATTAACAAGGTTAATTGATTACATTTTTTCAAGTTTGGCGGTCCGAATCAAAACGTTTGCCCATGCCTGTTTTAAACCATGCGAGATTGTTAAGCACAAAATGTACATATGTTCTAATGAATCCGGTAATTCGCTCATGAATACAGGTAGTATTGCTTGTTCGACACTAATTGTTGCCTTTCGAGATTTCCTAATGGCAAAGCACCAGAAAAGGGTCTCGTAATTAAAATGTCATTCATTATGCATTTCTATCCCACTCTCACATATACGTGTATCATACTGTAATCCCCCTCTGTCCAAAACCCAGCATTAGCATGTGCAACAGGAACGCAAGAGCAAATAGATATCACCGCTTCTGCCAGTATAATTCAGGATATTTTTTTGTGTCTATTTGTGTGTCCCTTAAGGATGCCCTCATGCATTATTAAAGCAGTGTGGCCCAGACAGCCGGCTAACAGAGACAGAGGCCTCCCTAATCATTTCGTCTGTGTTATCACATCTTCTTGTTGCACATTGTGGTCTAGGGAAGATACAAACATTGACACTTTAGAGAGGGAAAAAAAAAAGAATCATCGATTCATGCACTTGATTTCTATATAGGGATCAGGAACAAGGGAATCCTTTTAGTTTGAATAAAATAAGCAAAAAAAAGCAATTACATCACACATAAAGGGATGTTTTATTTTTAAATCGGACCGTAGGCCAGTGTTTCATGCCTGCGCTGTTAATTTGCTTACATCTTCACTCATTCTTATCTCCTGCCTCCGGTTACATAGATCTGTGTCATGATGAGTATTAGGGATGGGAATATCTTTTCAGGATTATTTGTTTGTGTGTATTATAAAAGATTCCTTAAGGATCAGATCATTTGGACCAAAGGTCCCAAGAAACAATCAGAATTGTATTTTTATTTATTAGAATTTATCCCAATTAAATTATATATATAAAAAAAACACCTGGTGTGTAAGTTTTAAAGTTGTGTTTCCAAGCCAACAGTCAGTTGTTATTTTAAGACATAAAGGTCTGTGGTTCTTGGAATAGTTCTTGCAAGAACAGTATTGTCATTTGCTAAACCTATCAAGCACCATGAAACTGACTCTCATGAAGACCTTTCCAGGAAAGCAAGAACAAAACTTACCTCTGCACAGAGGAAAAGTTCATTTAGAGTTACTAGCCTCAGAAGTCACAAATTAACCTCAAGCAGCACCTCAGATTAGAGCCGTTATGAAGACTTTACAGAGCATAACTAGCAGATACATCTCAATATCAACTGTTCAAGGGAGATTATTGCATATTTTGGACGCCTTCAACATTAGTTTAAAATGTAGAAACAAATAAAAATCAGGAACAACCATGGAGTTAGAAAGTGATCACAAACTTTTGAGCGGTAGTGTAGCACCAAGCCAAGTTGGTTTCTATAGCAAGAAGTTGAGTGCAACAAGGAAGTAAAGTTAAGAGGACGTTCTGAAATTACAAACAGCTTCCTCGCACGCTAATATTTGGATAAGCCACGATAAAAGGCACAATCAATAGATCGTCCCTCATTGTTCAGTTCTTGACTTTCAGTGCTCTGAGTTAAGGAGTTCAGGAGCTGCTCAGGTTGTCTCAGTTGTATTATTTTGTACAACGAACATTAAACAAACATTATACATTTCCGACCATTCCCATTCACATTCTCATATACATATATGGACAAAAGTATTTGGCCAAACCTGTTAATTATTGAAATGAGGTGCTTCCAACTTTGTG
>JAAGKR010003929.1:30942-67869 GCA_011419295.1 Clarias macrocephalus | reverse complement strand
CAAAAAGTGCTCGCTCACCCCAGCCACTAGAGGGAGCCAAAGTACAAAAATCAATAGCATAGTCTGAGACGGAGCGGGATCCCTGGCATAGCTGGAGTCTTTGGCTCGCTGCCTGGTGTCCCGTGGATGAGCGGTCGAAAACTCTCCTCATTTCATCAGTGAACGCTTTGAAGGTCATACAGCAGGGAACCTGAGCATCCCATAGTGATGCTCCCCACTCCCTTGCTTTCCCGGAGAGGAGGATAGTGACGTAAGCGACTTTTGACCGTTCTGTGGGGAATGAGGAGGCCTGCAGCTCAAACACGAGAGAACACAGAGAGAAAAGATCGACAAGTGGAGGGATCCCCGTTGTAGGTAGGCGGTGCAGGGAGATGTGGTTCATGACTAAGAGTATGCACAGGAGGGCGGGGCAGAACAAGGGGTGCTGGGTGCGTTTGCTGAACCTGGTTGGTGAGCAATGTCAAGATCTCTGTGAGAGTTAGGAGAGTGTTCATGATCTGTTGAATTTCCTGCTGGTGAGTATTCAAGAGAGTTTCTTGACTCTTTATTGCCCCCTTCAGGCGAGTAGTCTCTGCTGGGTCTAGATTTGGCCAGATTATACTGTCGCTGTCCGTGGCTGCCGTGGTAGACCCAAGTGCAGCTGAGCAGCAAGAAGAGATCTGTTCAGGCTTGTTTTGACAGGACAGGCTTAAATCCGTGCATTTTGAACTGAATGCGGAGGCGGAGCTGCGGCGTGACGTGGCTGAGCTCCGTGCAGAGAGCCGGCTTGTGTAACTTGAGCTCGAGCAGGTTTGCAGGCGATGCAGACGCATGGGGATCGTGGTCGGGAAACAGGCAGAGGTCGAAGCCGGAGAGTGGGGGAAAAGTCCATGATCCAGGCTCGTGGTCGAGAAACAGTTCCAAAGGTCAGTACCGAGAAGTTCCGAGATGGCGAGTGATCCATGACGTGAGGCAAAGACGTGGTCGTTGAAACGAGGCGAGGTCGAAGACGAGAAGGCAAGACTAGACAGAATGCTGGAATATTGAACATGGTGAGTGTACAATAATCTGGCGAGGAGGTGTAGTCTGAGTGCGAGTTAAATAGGGAGGAGAGGTGATTATGGATTGAGTACAGGTGTGCAGAGTGGAGAATGAGGCGGTGGAATGAAAGCAGTGGGACGGATCATGGAACCGGGGTGTGCAGGTGATCATGACAGGACTGTAGTTTGGCGGGTCGTGACAAAACGGCAGAGTATGGAGCGGAAACATTCGCAATTGTCGACCAAAAAAAGTTTAAAAGTCAACCATCAACTGAAAAATTCATGCTTAGTTTTCTGGGATTCTCAAGGGCCAGTATTGGAACATTGTCAGGAAAAATGTTCAATAATCAACAGTGTTCATTATAGTGAGATGCTTATTGAAGATCTTAAGCCTAAACTTCATATTGAATGCAGAGAATTGCTATCCAAGGATGCCATGATCTTGCATGACAATGCACATTCGCACACTTCTGCGCACACTATCGACATTGTAGAAACTTTGAGTTTTAAGGTGTTAAAGAATCCTGGTCTAGCTCCATCAGACTTTCACCTGTTTGGTCCCCTGAAAGCAATCCTACGAGGACAAAGATTCGAATTAGTGAAGACAGCAGCGCATTCATGGCTCACAGCTCAGCCTAAAATATTTTTTAATGAGCAAATACAGAGTTTTTGTTCATAATAGCACTACCTTTTTTATTTTTTACCGGTTTTTGTGGCTTTCTATCCCGGGCAACTTTCTCATGGTGTCGTGCAACTGCTTCATGTTTCCACTTCCTGCTTCTGCAAGGTGAATGATGAATCTCAGCTTGTCCACCTTGATTCTTTTTTTTATCACTTCTATGTTGGCATTCATGTACTGTACTCTTCTTTGTACTATACTCTTCTTTTGTGTCTTTTCTTTTGATGCAGGTATTTTCTCCCCTTTCTTAATTTGACCATTTATTTCAGCAAATGTTCGTTCCTTTTGTTGAAATTTACTGTAGCCATCAACCTCTTGAAGTGTCTTTAATGTTTTATCACTCTATGTTAATGCTGGTCTTGTCCTCAAATAAATTTTGGGGAGTTTTAAAATTGTTGGAAAGCTTCAACATATACTATTCTCAAATTTAAGTAAAGACAAGTATGTTTGTCCTTTTCAATGTTCTCCTTTTCTTCAAATTAAACTCAGTTTATCAGTTAGTAAATGGTGGTCTGATGTAACTTCTAATCATATTTTACTTTAATGTGCAATAGCGATCTTCGGAATTTCCTGATTATACAGATGTGATCAAATGGAGGTTTTCTGTAGTATGATCTGACAATACCCAAGCACCCAGTGCTTTTTGGACCTTCCAACAAATTCAATGCACAGATACCCATGACTTTCTCCCCATTCTCATTCACTCTGTGTTCTCATCACTTCTTCATATTCCTTTTTACCTATTCCAAACTTTACGTTAAAATCTCCCATAAAAATCAAGGTATCTTTCTTTGAGTAATTGCCCAGGATGTTTTGAAATTCATCACTGAACTCATCTTTCTCTTTTTCTCCATTATTACGTTTTGGTGCATAGCCATAGCTCATGCTTAGCTAGACTTTCTGCTTATTTTTTCTTATTGATTGTATGAAAATTCTTGGTTAATAGTTTTCCCATCCTATCAGTACTCTCTGTACAGATTTTGATTTTAAATGCTACACCTTCTGTGTGTGGGGCATCATCCTCTTCATACCACGAATAGCGCAACATCTTTACACTCATCAGTCTTTTCTGTCCTGATTTGGTTCATCTCACCTTCTTGATTCACAGATTGAGGTTTTTATATTTCTGATGCTTTTTGGGTGGTTTTCCTCGCTTGGTACATGGCCTTTTACATAGTCTGTATGTGTCACGTTCCAGTGGTGGTGGTGATCCTGGTTAAAAGAAACATGGTCAGTCTTACAGATTTACAGGGACAGTAACGTCTTGAATCTTTGATCTGAAGAACCTTTTTTTTTCTCTCTGTACTTTCTCTATTTTTCTCTCTCCGCATCTACAGACCAGACCCTTGTGGTGGATAAATTTGTTACCATTGAAAAATATATTGCTTTACAAAACTGCTTATTATTTCACATGCACCTTAATATATAGACCTAGTGAAATTTGGAGGATATCAGGAATAACACATGATGCTATTTGTTGTATTTATCATTTATCATCTTTAAAAATTTAATGGGTCCTACACCTAAGTAGTGTTACTCAAGAGGGAGTGCTATATCGCTGTATATAGCACAGCTGTGATGTGATTGTATCACAGCCATACTATATCCAGCATAACAGCATGACCTTAAGTGTGATATTGCTTTAATACAACAGTTATCTAAACACCATTTTTATGAACAGATTGTGATTTAGTTATTTATTTAAACTGTTATTTTGCTCTACCACACATATCCGTCCGCGACTGGCGGAGCTGGCGTCTGACAGATAGCGGCTGACAATTAACGAGGTGAAAGTAGTTGACTATGTAGCCAAAAGGTGAAGAGATTAAACCATGGAGGTGACGTACAGTGGCATATATTTCCACTTATTCTGCTTTAGAATATCAGGTCAGTTAACTTCCAGGTTCTTGGGTTGAATCTCAAATAGTGTTAAATCTAAAGCTAGTGCACTGTACACCCTACAGTATATAGTACACTAGCTTTACATCTAACACTATTTGAGTCCAATATACCAAGTAGTGTGGGGTTGGAGAGCGATTTTGAATTCGGTTTTGTTTGTTAGCTTTGTAGCTGCAAATAAAAGAACACGGATGGTTTAGATGTGATTCGGTACGACTTAGAAGCAATATCAAAAGAGTCAAAGTGTTGTTTAAGATTACATATCGTTACCACATGTGTTTTTTCTGCAAAAAGTGCTCCTGTGACTAGTTTTGAATGTGGTTTTTGGGAGGCTGTTGCTCTCTATTCAGTACTGCAAACCATACTCTTACCCATGCTAGTGAACGACTGTAGTGCAATTAACAATTACAAAACATCTAGGAAGCAAAGTGATACATAAACCTGACCCAATGCTGTTACCGTCCATTATCACTCAGTGCCACAAGAAATCACAGGATTAAGACGAAACAGCTGTGTGGTCATAATAAAAAACATTTGTTAGTGAGACTAATCAGGAAGTGATTTAAATTGGCTACACCAGTACATGCCATAATCAGTGCTAAAGGGAGTCAAAGGAAATATTACAGTATAGGACAAGTGTATATTTAAGGCATATCAGTATTCACATGTTGGGGTTCAGAGCATGTGTTTCTCAAACTTATTACACCAGTGATTCTGCCTCAAGCAGCCTTTTTTAATAATAAGAACAACATTGTTAAGCTTCTTGACAAGTAAATAGTGACTGTGTTCTGCTTTACATAGGCCTTGTTAATTAACAACATTTTGATGGCTAGGCTATTTATGATTCTGAAATGAGCTCTAAATAATTAATTACAATCTGTGGTATTGTAACAATAACTTTTTAAGGCAATTTCTGTCAGACTTCAGGGTCTGTAAGCAACGTTCCATTTATTGTGCTAAATCTATCACAGTCTCAGGTTTTTGGTGACACAAACACAAAACACAATGGTGTTTGTGGCACAATAAAAGGTTATAGTTATTAATAGATGAAAAGGCAGGTCTATGTAAGTTACTGAAAGTTCTCTATGCTACAGTATGGCCACACACATCAGTAAGAAATGTGTCTAACCATGAAAAAATGCCTGCTTAATTATAAGCAGCTAAACTGTCTTAAGCTGATTTGAAACTAGCTAACCAAACAATTCACTGACTAGTCAATTTTTTTTTTATTGTGTATTTTTTTATTTATCGTCTTTTAAAGACCATTGTTTCAGCGCAACCTACACTTTGTGCCAATAATGGTAATCTATGTTACTACTCTGAGTGGGCGAATAATTAGCATGTCCTATGTTAATTACATTTGTCAAATTGATAGGTGGCAATTACTGTCATGGATTGGAGGCAGTGAGTAATACGTGGGGTGTCAGAGGTTTGAGCATCGGCGGTATTGTCATAATAAGCCCTTAATGAAACATATAAATCAGGGACATTGCTATTTAGAATTAGTACTTTAAGTTCTAAGGTCAGTTCAACACTGAAATAAGTATCAGTGTAACTAAGCTGCCAGAACAGTCTGATCCCCTTTAAAGAGAGGCTTTGCACAAATTACAAGTTTAATCTAGTAGCCGTGAGGCAAAACTAAGTAAAACCAACATAAGGATATAACTGAGGACGAATGACTCCTCGAATATTAAATTATTGTGAACTGAACATTCTATACAAGTATGAACACGAACAGGAGGTGCAGTAATAGTTTTTTTAGGTTCAGGGTTTTTCAGAAAGATACAGATGGCACCTGGTAGTCACCAGGGCTGTGCATCATTCTTTTGCTATCTTCTTCCTGTTCAAAGACATTGAATAGACTTGTAGTTTTCAGTTCATAATACAGAAAAACACATTTAAATGTACATAATAGCAGAATCCAGGTCTTAAGAGGATAGGATGCAGTGAGAAATTCACACCTCTTCTTGGGCACAAGAACAACATTTCCTCTTTTCTTTCATTCATCTTTAATGTTTGCCGGGTTTAAATGAAGCCATGTTAAGCTTTGTTGTTCATATTTTGGGCAAGAGAACCTATGAGATCCTTTGTTAGAAAATACTGTGGGCATGTACGATCAAACACACGTAGGATCAGTTGAGAGAAGGGCTGTGAATCATAGGGAGAATGTTGATTTGATTAGATTTTTTGGCATTGCCACTTGATTTGATTTAATAGCACTAATGTGTGTTGTTTGATTTGTCTCAAACAGAGATATTTAATACAGGTTTTGAATAATTAAAAACTTTTAAACATGTCTAATAAACATTGAAATGCTGTGTAACATTTGTTTTTGATTGTTTAAATGTCATGTCTATTCATGTACAAAGCAATGTTTTGTTTTTTCCTACCAATCTTCTGCTCCACACTCCAGCCCAGTAGGTGGCAGTAATACATCAGCTGTTCATAATTTCAAAAGAAAAAGAAGCTCACAAGTATTTGCAAAATTTGGAAGCTTTTTTTATACTAAAGTAAAATAAAGTTGCCAATTTCTGCAAAAGATGTGGTATATGACGGGTGTTTAAGTCAAACTGGGACTTTTGATCAGGCATGATTGGATGTCTCAAAGGCTTGCCTCTCAGGAACTCCCTTTAATGGCTCAAACATATGGAAATAGATTGGAGTGAACTCAGGACTGTACAGGGAATCACTTGCAGCCGAGTTCCTGAAATGTGCAAGTGGTGTGAGTGAAAGATTGTGTGCACAGTTCCTACAGAGTGCATGTGTTCCGCAAGTTGGTGGCGTGGTATGTATTGATTTACCTGGATCAGGTAGTCCACTCACTGAATGTTTACAGAAAGAACTGCAGTGGGCTCTGAGCCACCTCGACCGGGATCATTGTTCGTACGGCCTTCTTTAAAATGTTTGTACCATTCAAAGGTTTACTGCAGCAAAGGATCTCATCACCATAATGTGCTTGAAATCTTTTGTAAATGTCAAATGACATTTACGGCTTTATTCACAAAATTTCATCACAATTCAGAGTTTGACTTGAATGCCCCTCATATTATCAAAAATACCATAGAACGTACATTTTAGACCATTTATTAAGTTGACCTAAATAATTGAAAAAGTGTGAATTGATTCTGATTTGAAAACTGACCAACAAAAGATTGATTAAATTACATAATCAATGAAATCGCGACACTTTAGTTGAGACCCATAATTAACTTGAGTGCTGTAGCTAAGATTGTGTTGCTAAGGTTCTTGATTAAAAAATAACTAAATAAAGCCACATTCATTTAACAGCAATTATTATACTGTTATGCCTCTAGTTTATAAATGCCTCTGTGTTATAAATGATAAAGATATTGTATCTCCTTATTAGTTTTTTTTCTCCATTGCTTATTTATGCTAATTTGAAAAGTCAGCATTATTGTCACATACGGTTTAAGTGTAACACGCATGAACACATGTGCTTAAACCCACGGATCACATTTATTTAAACCTACATTATCATAGTATCATTTGTACGTGCACCTAAAAGTATTTATTCTTGTCCTGTTTGTGGTTAACGATTGACCCCTTTCCCTGCATTTATCTCTATGTGTTCTGTTTTGTTTTTTTCTATCTCTGTGACTCTCTCTCTCTCTCTCTCTCTCTCTCTCTCTCTCTCTCTCTCTCTCTGCTTCTTTTTCTCTCGATCTGTCTCTCTCATCACCCCTCACCCTGCTGGATGTGTAGGCCAGATGGAGACTTCAACAAACACAGGTCTGTAACGACCCTTTCAATTTTCGTTTTCCTCATTTCCTCCTCTTGTCCTGTGCAGATGAGTTTGTAGACTGTAGCCTTCATGTTGCTGGATGAGATGTGTATTCCGACTCGTGTTAATCTGCAGGAAGATAGACTGCGCTATTACTCCTAGCACAGTTGCAGTGGCTAATCCTAAACCGAAATGAGTCGTTGATTAAAACGACTGATTAACTTTTATACTGGCTCACCTTCATTTAGGTTGGAGTAATGAGTTGTGCCCACCAAGGTCACAGCCATACTGACACATTCCTAGAATTTAGTGTCAGAAGCTTGAAAGATTAAAACTTTCATCACCTACCATGGTATCGTCTAAGCTTAGGTGTCATTTACTGTAAAAGACAGCCTGTTAGCTGTACTGAGAGGTGCCTAGTAAAAATATGTCTATATATTTGTAAAGCTGAAGCTGCTCTGGGACTTAAAAACTGTAGACATCAGTTTTTAAAAAAAATATTTTTAAAAACTGGGGGCAATTATGAATGAAATTCATTTTCAGAGGACCTTTAAAAAAAAAAAAAAAGATCTGTCACCAGCAATCCTTCGCCAAGTTCTGGTGCAGCCATTGCTTTATTTCTGCACATTGCTCTGATGAAGCTTGAGTGTAATATGGTTAGCTCTGAGTAACTTTGCTCAGTAATAGGTTTAGGACAGCTCCCTTGGATGAAAATGAACCGTGCTTGTGAAGAATAAATGACAGGTTGTCATAGCAACAACTCTAGATCAACCGCATTGCTTTAAAAAAAAGAAAGAAAGAAAACAGGAAAAAAGTTGCATGCTTTTCTACCTTTTTTTCACTGTATATGTTCAAAAGAGAGAGAGAGAGAGAGAGAGAGACTGACTGAGTGAGCATGCACGTGTGTGTCTTTCATCCCCAGGACAACTTATTTGTGCAGTGCACATTATTGCCAAACATGGCAGTAGAACAAGGGTAGGACATGCACTTAAGGACAAGGACAAATGATGTCACTCTTTAAAACATTTAGGCACACCCGGTTGTCGTCCTCGTGCTCATATTGATATGCAAATCGAATTGTTCATTCCAGGAACACTGTTTTATAATAAATGGGAACGTCATCATTTTTTTCCGAATAAACGCCTTTTATGCTCCGCACTCTATTATGAAGAAAAGGAAAGTAATAAAGGGTCGGGAGTGATTAATGAAATTGCTGGCGTGATCTTATCCTGACGTTCCCTACTTAAATGGATGTGACTGTGTATGAGTATGCCTGCTCTCCACTGGCTATTGGGGCAAAAAATAGCTCAGAGAGGGAGGCTTCATATGAGCCTACCCTCAGCTTCCTTCGCATTGCAACACAGAGGCAACTGCAGTCATCCCACAACAATACATCATTCTGTCCAAGCCAGGGCGGTGAAGAAAGATTGTGTGTGTCTCTATGTGTGTGTGTTTGTGTGTGTGAGAAAAAGAGAGAGAGAGAGAGAGAGGATCAAGAATGAGAAAGAACCCTAGATGCTATTCAGTAGCTGCAACTGTAGATAAGATGAATGCCTTAATATAAGGACATACTGCTAATGAACACATGTGAAATATGATTAGAACAGTATAAGCTTGTGGAAGATTGAGGTGCAACTCAAACATATTCAATTATGTGTGTTATGATGTACACATCTGCAAAGCGATGCATGATTTATGCATAGCATGGTTTAAAAGTTAATATGTAGTGTGACAAGAAACCTAAAATGTATTGAGTTTAATATAAGGCGCCACAAACAAAATAACTTCAGTTTAGTACAAAGTTCTGGTGATGTCATGATTTAATTTTGGGTGTGGCCACTGCTAAGATGCTCAACTAAAATCCAGGACAGCATTTACAGTGGTACAGTTCAAATGTAATCATTAACTAATAGAAAAAAAATCGAATTCACCTCATGCTCTCTTTAAAGAATATGAAACATTTTCTGTTTAAATTCAGGTCACATTGATTTGATATTAAATCAGAATAAAGTCATTTTTTTAATTGCAGGTCTGTCATTACAAGATCTTCATCTTTTAATCTGAACATCTTATCTTACTTTCTGTTAAAGAAGATTTAACTGGGATCATCTTTGCAGTGTCACAATTATTCGCCTTAAAATATTGCTGTAATCACACAAAACTGACCTAATGGCGGTTTCTTGTTTGCTTCTTATCTGTGACTACCTTTGTAAATCAGTCAAATCTTACCATGAAGGATCATACCACTTCCTAATTTAGCAATTGTTGCTCAAATACAGATATTGATTTGCTGCTGACAAAACAGATAAAGCTGTATGTCCCTATCACACAATCTGGGACTATGAGGATTAGCACTTTCTAATAAAGTTCCACACCAAAATATAGGTTGCCTACGGTAAGCTAATTGTCTGGCATTTTTATCTACTGGAAAAATGCTGTATACATTCGTCTAAGGTTAAGTATGTAAAAGGCTGTGTATCAACATAAAAAGGCTATACATTAAAAACCTATTTAAAAAAATGTTTTTGTGAGTGAAATCAAAATCGTTTTCCAACTTTAATCTAATGTCTCGTACGAATGAGAGGCAAAGAAACAAAGAGAAAGAAAACCCCAGAAGAAGGAGAATTACCAGTGTTGTTATGGAAGGGGACTTTACTTTCAGACACTAATCTTCTCCTCACCTGTATTCCTCTACTCCATTCCTTAACGTTAGCAGTTCTCCCTTAGAAAGGCAATACAATACAATACATGTACATCAACAATACAATTACATGTATGAAGTGTTTGGTCTCTTTTTTTATATCTAGTTCTGTATTTATTTATTTATTTATTTATTTTTATTTTGGGGGTATAATTTACTCTTTTTCATACTTTGTTTTATAGTTTGTGATATAAACAAAATAAATCTAAAGTTAAATATAGTTCATAGTAATCAGGAACAGATTAATTTTATTTACATGTATTCCTATGGAATAAAGAGAACTTTATTCGAATAAAGAGAACGTTTGTGAACTGAGGTTCTTCTATATTTTGTTTAACCAACTTGTGACATCTATTCTATTAATGTGATAACGTGGTCATTTAGTACATTCGGATGTTATTGTCACATAACGATGCTGACCCTCGACCTGACCAAATGAAGCAACCCCAGATCATAACACTGCATCCAGAGGCCAGTATGCATGATAATTGCATTGATTCTGCTGCTTCCCTTCTTATGCTGTCGCACCCCTCGTTATAGAATAGGATCAGTCTGGATGATCAGACCATCATGATTTTTTCCCACTGGCCCAAAGTCCAATCTTTATGCTTCTTAGCAAATTTAAGCCTTTTTCTTTCAATTAGTCTTGCTAAAGTCTTGTGGTTTTCTTATGGTGACTCAGCTGTTTAATGTAAATCCTTTGATCTCTCATCATGTTGTTTGTGTGGAAATGCTCTTAGCTTCTCTTTATTTTTTTGCAAAGCATTGTCACCAAGCGTTTAAGTGATCTTTATTCATATTTTTTCTCTTCTGACTACATTTTTAACTACAAGTTATTTTTTGACCGGGTAATAGAATTTAGAATTATACATTGGTCTCATCAGACCATAATGATTATCAAATAGTGTGGAGCCAGTGGTTTTTATTTATTTATTTATTTTTTTACCCCATAGCGCTGGTACATGCAGGGTGAACTTTGCAGATATTGCGCCTGTAATGTTACCAAAGGTCTCTTAGCAGCCTCCTTTTATTTGAAAGTTTTAAAGTGATATCCTGTTCTTGGTAATGTCACTTTGGTGCCCATTTTCTCAACCTGTTCTTGACATTTATAGCCTCCCATGCTATATCAAGTGTGTAGAAAATGCAAGTTTTAATCTCTACTGAGTAAATTCTTTTTAACAGTGGAAACCCATACATTTTTACCCTGATAAGTCATGACATTAATATGCAAAACATTAAGGCCAATATTGTGTATTGGGCTTAATGTTTTCAGGGCAGCATTGTGCTTCCAGGGCATCATTGGTCCCTCAGGGCTTGAATCAACAACACCTTTGGGGACTTACTGTGGTGTCTGGAACCAGGACATGAGCGGCAGGTCCTTTGTTCGCTGTGGGTTGTGGGTTGGGGTCTCCATGGATTGGACTTGTTTGTCTGGCGCATTCCATGGATGCTCAATCGAGTGGAGGCCGGGTCAATGCTAAGCCCCATAAATACGACAGGCTGTGATGCACTGTGTGTTCTAATAACTTTCCATAGTCACCAGCATTTAAGTTTTTAGCAATTTGTGCTACATTGGCTATTCTGTAGAATTGGCCCAGGCGGCTAGACTTTGGTCCCTACAGAAATAAATGGGCCTTGGGGGCCCAGGAACTTGTCACCAATTAGCTGGTACATAATCAGTAATCAGTGTTATTCAATTGATCTGGTGTTGGTGATAGTGTTATGGCTGATGTACATTAGTACAGCACAGTGTTTAGGTAACTGACAAGCTTAGCAAAATTTTCTAAAGAAAAAATGAAAGGACATGGCACTTTGTAAAGCATTTGCACATCTGAACACTTACTTTTACCAAAAAAGCCAGTTGTCAATACACACACTCACACAGTATCTATAAATAATGAGTGCATTTATATGAATCAGATTATATCAGTACACATTACATAAATAAATGATGGGAATATATGTCATGTTAACATGCATCAAAGATGGTCAGAGAATCAGAGAAACTGGCACAGTCCCAGCCTTAACGGCAGCTTTCTTTAATTTCAGTGGTGACGCTATCAGCCAAAGGGAGTTAGATCAATTCCAGATTAATCTAGTGTGTAATGAATAATGTACCCATATTTGAGACCTGGAACCAGCATTGGTTCTTCCTTCTCCTATTTTTCTAGCTTGCCCCTTTTTCTTCTTAACATTCTCCCTCCCTCTCTGGCTTCCTCTGCCTCTCACTCTCTCTCTCCTGGGTTTCAGCTAGAGAATGGTTGCTGTGGGAACGTGGAGAGTTATCACAAGTGCGTTTACGTGAAGAAGCGTGTGGGCGACGGAGAGCGCGAGAGGGAGAGAACGAAGAGAAGGAAGGGAACGGTAGTGAGTGATGCAAGAAAAATGGGCCAGGAATTCTGCATGTGTGGTGGCAGTGAATAAGATGATGAGACTAAAGGAGGATAACGAATGCTAGTTAAAGTACATGTGTACACACCAGCAACTAGACATTTATACACAACATCTTTATACCACCTACATCCCTACCTGAGCATTTGGAAATATTAAATGCAGTTTGTCTCTCTGTGGGAGTGTTTGTGTGTGCTGTAAGAGGCTACACCTGTTGCCATCTAAACCTGCCTTCAAAAGCCACCACTTGTAGGCAAGGCTGCATTTATGGAAAGCAGTGAAGGCTTTTTGAATCGTGTTAGATTAACAGTAGCGTGTGACATCTGGCGGTCTCTCATGGATAGCTCTCTTGTGAAGAACCTTTTCAAGAAGGACCATTATTCCTGGATCAAATCATGAACAGTTTTTATGCTTTGTTCCTATCTACCTACCTTGAGCATGGCGCAATTGTCTAAACTCCAAATTAATTTTTTTTGTGAGGTCCTGAGCAGAGCTCATTGTGGTAGACAGACAGATATTTTTGTGTGGTCAGAACATTTGTTAGATCTTATGTAAAGGTAGCTTTTGCTAAAGATATAAAGGCGCTTTAACACATCTTGCCTCCCGAGTTCACTTTGATTAAGTACCGACGACTTTCTCCTTGACTGTCCTCGAATGTAAATCCACATGACACTTTATCATGCCATGAACTGTGAATGTCTGAATGGGCGGGCATTACTGGAGTTGTTTGGGATAATACTGTACTTGTGTTTCGCTTGTTCCATCTGGCAAATAATTTGAACTTGAACACTTTCATTAAACGGGCAGTTAGTTTTCTCTAGATCCCATTGTTTATTCACCTGACACCTCCTGCCCTGTTCTCTCCACAAGTCGAACCGACCCAAGGATGTCCCACTTCTACAACCTGGACACACTCAAGCACTCATTTCCTGAAACCCTCCCCATCTCTCTCCTCTGCCAACCCAGTCATCACTCCTTCCCTGTAACACATGTCTGTTCACTCCTCCATTCCTGCTCCTCCTTTCTTTTTCTTTCTCTATCTCTCTCTTATTCTCTCTTCACTCTTCTCCTGCTCAGTGCTCTCTCTTATTAGTTCATATTTATGTCGCTTATGTCCCAGCTTTAAGTTGGCATCTCTTCCTCTCCCTCTGCCCCTCCTGTGTTGTGTGTCTTTGTGTCTGCTTTAGCTATTGATGCCGCTATTGCTGTATTTGATGTGTCCTTGTTTAGTGTGAGCCTAATAGATTAGATAATCAGGGCCAGTAGGCGTCTTTAATGAAGATGAAGAAAAGCATGGAAGTAGTTTTGGTCAGTAAATGCGTATGAAAGATAAGACGTGTCACATTATTAGAAGGGTACACACAGTGGCTGTGGCTAATGGTCTAATTTTATACCAGCAAACCCACACACTGGTCACCTGCTAGAGGTTTGATTTCATTACTGCTCAATAAAGTAATTGGATTTAACTATAATTTAAGTAAATCAATTCTCTACACTTTATAATTGCTTTTTTCTGCTTTATGTAAGAAATAGCTTATTGATACGAGAAATATATTGCTTTTCCTGTAGGCCCCGCTGCATAAAGCTGAGCTCATGCATAATTGCATGGAGGTGTGGGTGCATGTGTCTGAATATAATTATTGTGCACCTTAAATAAACATGTAATTACATTACTCAACCTGAGCCTTGGTTAACATTTTATACCATACTTTTCCTCATGATTTATTAATACAGAGTTTATTCTTGTTTTCCTTATTGCAGCTATGACTGCTGTCTTTTTTGGGGGGTACCTTAATCAGTGTGAGCTCTCTGCTATGTGCCTTACAGTTTATAGAAGTGTTTCTGTAGAAATAGCTCATTAGCTTCCTTACTATCTGAGTCTATTTCACTATTTGGATTATTGTTCACTAATTACACTGTACTGCACCTCCATCCATTTGTTTATTCTCAAATGCACAATTTTATGATAATTTTACCAGCTGTAGAGGTCTTGTTAACTTGCTCTGTTGTGGTCATTAGTGGTGAATGTAAGTATATAAAGTAAGTATATAAAGTGCCGTAATTACATAGACAATTATTCCAGGTCAAAATCCTACATGACCATACATAACTACTTCATAACTGTGACTTTGCATCTGTATAACTCCATTAAAACATTAAACATAACATAATACTACATAACTCGATGTAATGCTGCCTAACTGTGCTTCTACTGCTGCTGCTAAAGTGTTTGTATTGTATGCATGTGGCTGTCTTTGTTGTCTGTTTCCTTTTTTCTTTCTTGACTTTTTTCCTCTCTCTTTTTTTCTCTCTCCCTCTCTCTTCTCCGGTGTCTATTTCTATCACCTTCTCTGTACTCTCCTCTCTCCTCCCTCTCTCTCTTGCACTCTCTCTCTCTCTCTCTCTCTCTCTCTCTCTCTGTCAGGTCACCACCCTATTCCACCTGTACTACTAGTTGTACCAATCCTACCACCACCACTCCTGCTACTTCTCCTCCTGCTACTTCTACTACCTCTCTCCACACCAGTCTGAGCGCAAACAGCCACTCGAGCCAGCACCAGTACTGCTGCCCCGCGCGGCTTCTCCTGCCCAAGCCGCCATGCCATGCCCTCCCCCCTGCCCGGCATCCGGAGCAGGCAAGGTAAGGGCCAGAGCCCCAAAACCTCAACCTCCCCCTTCCCCCCCCGTCCCATACACCCTGCATCTTTCTATTCACCTGCCTACAAACTCATTCCTCATTCTCCTCCTCTGCCCATGTAGCACAGACACTAAAATCTGAAATATTAATAGTGACGTTCTGATCGCACTATAGCATTCTAAAATGTTGCACCCAAAATAAATGAGAGAAATACTCGACTTTGATAGTTTAGCTATTATTAAATGTTATGCTATAAAGATTATATTATGATGATTATTGTTTTTTTCCAGTTTTTTTTTCTGTTACGTTTATTTGATTATTATTGATTAGTTAAATAATTTAGTTGTGGGTGTGTGTATATTTTTTCCGCAGGTAACAATTACACTGACTAGAAAATAATAATTTTATTGTACATATTAATTTTGATATTATGTTAACATAAGAGAATTATGAAGCTATAATAGAAATACGTTATTTTTACTTTATTACTTTTAACATTATAGAAGTAAATAAATAGTCAATCTAAATAGATTTTATGTACTTCACCTTTACACTAGGTGATGAGCATGATGCTAAAATGAAAAATATGGAAAAATCCACCCTGAACAACTTTTTATAAACTATTATAATTAACTGCTTTTTTCTCTCATCATGTTCATCTACTTCAATTTTTAGGTTCCCTACTGTATATTACCCACAATACCGTTTGACCATGTGCTGATAGTGGCCCCAGTGGGTCAGCGCTTGCTTAATCTCTGTCTAAAGTGAGAGATACCACAATATTTCTGCTCTTTAGTCCTTTTCCTCCATCCTCTTCAATATAGTTTGCCCAATGGTTAAAGTTCATGCATGCTTTCCTGCTAACAACACTTGATTAGGAGACAACTGGGTCCATGTTGTTTCCACTAATCTTGCATTGCTTTTTCTATTAATATAACCTCACCATTATATTTTATGTTTGAAGTTGCTGCATTTATTTATACCATTAAGCACTATTCTATCAGTGCTACGCAACATTTCTCTATGTCCAACAAGGTAAATACACCGCAAATACAGTGTCTAATGTGTTTCAGGGTGGAGATTTCCTCTAACAGTTGCAGCTAAATGAGGAACATTTTGTTTTATATAATATTGAGTTTTGATCGGAATGTTGTTGGTTTCCTCTGATTTTATGAAGATGAGGTGAGCCTCTCTCTTAATGAGTGCTTTAGTGTTTTACTTCGTCTCTTTGGTCCCCAGAGTGCAATTGCTCCCTCCACACATAAATAACCCCAGACCAAATTAATTTGCAAAACAACACACGCACTCGGGCACACATGCCTACATCCTGATACCAGCTACTTGAGCACGGTGCCTCCCACCGCTTCAGGCATGAATCACAAACAGATACTGATCACAACGGACATGATACTCTCTGCTCCCACACACACACTCACATATTCTCCAGCCCACTCTGAAATCTCCCACATGCTGTCACTGCATGACCCATTCAGTCATTAATCCCCTTTCCGTCTCCATCATATAATCATTTCCACACTGAGCATCTGTATTTGGCCTATTATTATGTCAGCGATTTATAAATATAGTTTTTTATCTATTTTTTAGAGCTTGATTTATGAATTAGTTTTGTGCTTCAGATAGAGAGACTATTCAATATTTATATACAGCTGAAACATTTTGAACATTTTGGTAATTACATTAATTAGAGAACCTTTTCAACTGGTCGGGGTTCAAAGTCAAGCAGCTGTGGGAAGATGTAGGGGAGCCTGGTGCAGTTCAAGTGGCTAATGATGTAAGACTGCCACCTGCTGGACGTGATGCTTATCACTGCTTTGTGCTGCTGAACAAATTGCAGCAATACACATTAACATCTCTCAGTGATTTCAAATCCAGTCCACAGGATCCCTAATGATCCATGTCTGTTTTCTATTCAACCTTCTGACAAAATCAAATAAAGCAAATGAGAACAGCCCTCTTGCATCATTACTGTTTACAACACAATGTTCCACATGTACTTATCCGTCTTCCCTCAGGGAAAATCCAGCGTTCATCTTACAGCTTCGTCATTACTGTATCAGCATTAGCGACAAACCCTCATAGAGCAGGAACAAGGAACAAGCTGATTTACCTACTTTAGTAGCAGGACTGATCTAGTCACACAATTATTATCGTTTCAAGGGAATTATTGTTTCAAAATATAAGCAGCAATTAAATAATTAACAGATGGAAAACTCCAGAGTTCATTAGAGAGCATAGCTAAACAAACAGCGTCGTGAAGACCAAGGAGTCCTCAAAACAAGTCCAGGCAAAGTAGCAGTCAAGATTTGGTCAATCACTCGACACCATGCAATCAAAGTCAGTAAGCAGGTAAGAAAGGCAATAGTCTTACCTTAGAAAATTCGCTGAATAACCATGCAAAGAACAGTAATTAGCTACTTCCATTGCTAACAAGCTATTCTGCGTCTATGTAAATTAGTTACTTTATTAGAGATGGAACAATATCAGTTTTACTTGATCCCCATACAAAATCCTAAAAATCTAATTCTGACATTTTGCTTCTGTAAGTGGTTAATTATTATTATTATTATTTATTCATTTATTTATTTATTTGTTTATTCATTATTTTTATAGGTACAGTATGCTTATGTTAAGGATTCACTTGGTGCTGATGCCACTTGATACACCAGATTTCTGTACACCGATCAGCCCTAACATTATTGCAGGTGAAATGAATGACATTAATTATTTTTTTTATATAATGGCACTTATCAAGGATTGGGATTTCTTAGGCAGCAAGTGACCAGTCAATTCTCAAAGTTGATGTGTTGAAAGCAGGAAAAATGGACAGGCATAAGGATCTGAGCTACTCCAAGGACCATATTGTAATATCTAGACACATGTCTATGTCTATGTGCAGTTTTCCCAGTTCCCAACAGTCATTGGTAAAGAAAGACAACTGGGGAACTGGTGACAGAGCCATGAGCAGCCAGTGCTCACTGATGCATGAAATGAGTAAAAGCTAACCCATCTGGTCTGATGGCCATGCTGACCTCTTTCCACTGCCAAAATGTGACGTGAGCCTCATCGCTGGACCACGGAGGACTGAAAGAAGATGGCCTGGTCTGATCAATCATGTTTTTTTTACATCATGGGGATAGCCAGGTGAATGTGTGTGTGGTTTACCAGAAGCAGCTTCGGGTCATGCCATTCTTGTGGATATTGCTTTGACATGTACTACCTACCTAAGTACTGTTGCAGACAGAGTATACCCTCTCAAGGCAATGGTATTTTCTAATTACAGTGGCCTTTTTCAGCAGTAAAATGTGCGGTGGCACGCTGCAAAATGTTGAGAAGTGTGTCAGTGTTCGAGGTGTTGATTTGGCCCCCAAATTCCCCAGATCTTAGTCCCATCAAGCATCATTCATGTGGTGAACAAACTTACAGGACTGCTGATAACAGCTTGGTGCCAGATAAAACAACACGTCTTCAGAGGTCTCGTAGAGTCCATGTCTTGAAAGAGCAGTTTTAGTGGCACGTATACAAAATCAGTGCAGGTGGTTTTAATGTTATGGCTGATTGACGTACTTAATGGCCTGCTATTTTCTTTTCTACAGCTGTTTTGATAGCAACTCCCACACATGCTTTACTAAACAGCTATAAACTCTCTGTTGTTATGTTAGATTTGTTACAGAATCGATTTTATTTTCCTTCTGACATTTAGTCCAGCATTTTCTGCTATCATCAGCCCAATGCTGATTCTAGATATCGGATCAGTGCCAGTGACTGCCCTGCTACAGTAGGACTAGGAGATGAATGTAAAAACCTATGTAATATAAAGTACCACTGAGAGTAAGCTTCTGTGACATTGCAAAATGCAAGATTAAATTTTATTTTCAATATCCTGGATTGAGATGACGCTCAGGCAGATGGGAAATTCCATCCACTCTGGTCCATTCTGACATGATGCGTCCTAGGAAAATGTTTAGAAAATGACTGCCATGTGTAGTGTCGTTTCAACCTTAGGCAAAACAACATTATTTTAAGCAACTGCTATCAACTTTAAACACGATTTTTGTGTTAATCAGGTTAAAGAAAAAAATGACAGTGTTTCATTATAAATCATTTAATTTATTAATCAATTAATCATAAAAAAATTTTAATCGTTATATTTAGTAATAATTAAGTAATGATTAGTAAATAAATTGTGGTAGGGTAAATTAATTAGTGTAGAGTAAGTTGTAACTTAATTGTAAATGTTTAAAAGCAGTATTGCAGGAAATATATCTTTTAAAACTTTTATTTTCCTTTGCACATTTGCAGTATCTGCTAATTAGTGAACAGCAACTCAGAAATGAAATTGCTACAGTAGCATCCTATTTCTAATTATCTGTATATTATTTAATAGCAATACATGTTCTCATTTACTGTAAATGCATGTTCGTCGCAGTGCAACAAGAAAACACCTTGAAATGTGATGAAGTGAAATCCAAATGATCAGTCATTTTGACCCCTACAAAGAGAACCCTCTCTGTCTTTAAAAGGAGAAGGGCATACTCTTCAGAATAAACTGTAGGTCAAAATCCAAGGAACAAAAATCACAAATTACAGAATGAAAATTTAAAATGCATGGACATTTTTGTAGATGAAAATACGTAGATCACATAAATTTTCCGCAAAAAACGATTCTAGTAAATTCAAATATTATGCTGTCTTGACATGCCTAAGCAATGGATTGGGAAATACTTTTCATTTGTCCGAGGTTCTTGATGGAATTTCTGTGCTATTTGTGTCGTCTGACCCGGGTAATATCATTATAAATCAAAAAGGAAGAAACCAGTTGTGTGCTTTAGGCCAAATCAGAGTGCACTGACCATCCTGCTGTCATCTTCTCTCATACATTCATTTCTGCTCCACGCCTCATCTCCCCTTGACCATATTACTCCACTCATCCATTTTATGTGTCTGAATCTCTGTCTTTCTCTGCCCTTATCTGCTCATCCTCCTGTTGGTTGGTAGAGAAGAGGATGACGATGACATCGCCCACCAGTTCTGTTGCCCCGCCTCTGAGTGCAGTAGCCCTTCCTCTAGGTAACCAGCAGCACCTTGGTTTGCCGTTTGTTCTTTCACCATCTACTTCAACCAGGAATCAGTGGATAAACTCTCATCAGCAGGATGTTGGATCTCAAACTCAGTGCTGACCAGATTTACTCTAACTTGAGCTTTGACTGAACTGAAAGCAGAAAACTAATGAAACAAATAAACAAAAACACTTCCTTTCCTTGCACTAGCATGCAAACCTGCATCCTATCACCTCTCTGACATGGACAGATACCTTTCTTTGTGCTGATGAAAAATGTGAGGCAAGAAAGATTGTTGCAAGCTGGTTGAGCAATGGACTGAGAGAGTTGAAGAAACAAGGGATGTTGAAAAAGCAACAAAAGGGACATTAGAGCCCTCCATGTCCCATTCATGTATTTCCTGCTTTTTTGGTTTATTCTGCTGTCTAGAAACTCTTGCTTTGTCCACCAAGCCACTGTGATGATACAGTGTCATCTGTGTTGTGCTGTCCTGTGCTACTCACATTATCTGTTCCAATATGCATATGTATGTGTGTTACTTTTCTTCTTTTTCTCAGTAGTAAAATGTCTCAGTCATCTACTCCATTGTGAAAGAAACTGCAAAAGTTTGAAAGTGAAGAGAATGGGTTGATATTTTCATCCCACTGATGTGCTGTGTTTCAGGTCGACTATAGGGTCAGGTAACAAGTGGATTCTTCTAAAGCCATATTTGAATGTATTTAGCATCTTTATTCTCTCTACCTCCTGTTTCTCCTGTTTCTGGACACTTCTTCTCTCTTCTGCTGTACTATTGGTCCGTACTTGGCACTGTGCTATTGGTCTGTTTTTTGGCTTGTGTTTTGAACCGGACCTCTGACAAAATTTCTAACAAATGGAAGTATTCCATTGGTGTTTTAACAAGGCTGATTGCTTCTAATTCTGCCCCTTGTTCTAAGCAGAACCTTTCAAGAATCAGTTAAATAATGTTGGTCTTTTGTGATGGAAAATACACTGGAGGTGGCAAGGTGGCACAGCGGGTAGTATTTCCGCTTCACAGCTCCGGGTTCCCCAGTTCAATCCTGACCTCGGGTTACTATCCGAGTGTAGCTTTGTGTGCTCGCTCTGTGACTATGTGGGTTTCCTCCAAGTTTTCTAGTGTCCTCTTACCTCCCAAAGACATGCCAATTGGTGAATTGGCTACTCTAAATTGCCCTTGTAAATGTGTGTGCATGCTTCCCTTTGTTGGATTGGTGTCCCATTCAGGATGTATTCCCTGAGTCCCAGCCTGTCCCTGAGTGTTCCTCGGACAGGCTCCGGATCCACAACTATGACCAGGAAAAGTGGTTTCTGAAGATGAGTGGGGTAATGGACTCCCCAGTGGTCTTGGCCTTCCCAGTTCTTATTACCACAACATAACGAAAACTAAAATAATAACACGTAATGATACTTATATAATGTAATGTAATGTGGATTCAAGAACATAATACAGTTCAGGGCACTATTCTGCTTACTGAAAGAAGAACAGTGATAACGTTGGATTAGATAACTTTATACCTTAGAACAAGATAAATTAGCTTTCACACTTGATTGAGGAATTAGATTTTTTCTGAACATTTTGCACAAATTTGGATCCCGGGGTTGTAATAATATCTAAAGTTTTTACTGTATTATAATGCTGACCACACCTCAGGTATACAAATCAAGCATAAATACACTGCTTAAGATTCTAGTAAATCAACCCATTCATTTTTAAAGCTAGGTATTCTCTCTAATCAACCCTAATACCCTGTCTGTGCATGTTGATACGGCTGCTGATCATTTAACAGGCGGCGTGACATCTGGCCTGATGTCATACATCAAGGAGGTTTATGTAAAGGAAAACCGATATGTCTCTGCTAAATCACTCCCCTCTTATTACAAAGAATCAGGCACTTTTTGTCTCGCATCTTCTGTTTCTCTTGCTATGTTATCACGTGTCTCTGTCTAAATGTTTGTCTCTCAGTCACACACACATAGAAATGCTGACTGTCACTGGTGTTTAGTACTGAAGAGAGCTTTCCAGAACAACTGACTTTACTGTTAATGTGCTCAAAATAAGTAGCTCAACGTAAACTATACAAAATAGTATTCTTTCCTGTAGACTTTTTCATTGTTGTGACTTGTTTTTCTTTAACACACTCTTATTTTTTATTTCATTTTTTTGATGAAACAGTTGTGTTGGTGTTTATTAAGGTTATTGTTTAAATCAAGAAGAAGCTGAACTCATTCAGCTCTTGGCTTGTTTCTCAGTAAGCTTTATTTTACTCTGAAGGTTCAGTCATATTTCTACAGTATATAGGGTTTCTTTTTTTTTCTTTTTTTGAGGGACAGTGATTCTTTTCCTATCTTCCCTCTTAGTTGTTTGGAGACAGTTCTGACAGCTGTCTGTATCTGTTTGTTACCTACAGTCAGTTAGAGCTGCTGAAAAGTTCACAGAAACAGATATAAATAAATTTGACATTTAGATTTAATGGCACTGGGATACAAAAAAATGCCGGTTTGCCATTATTTAGATTTTTTTTAAATTATTGTTTTTATTTTGAATCTGTCATTTACATTTCTTAATTATGCAAAAAGAGTACTAACTCATTAACTGGGTATTAATTATTTTTGTTAAATGTTAGGCATTAAGCGTGTCACATAATATGTTGAGTATTTTAAGACCTTCGAATGGATTTTGAATTGGAACTTGAGTTGCTACAGGCTGAAATCCTAGGCTTCCCCTTACATCCACTTCAAAATCCTGCCTTTGATGCTGGAATCATTAGTTAGTGCTTGGAGCAATGCTGGGGTTATGCTGTAAAATTCTAATCTTTATTGAGCAACAAAGTAATGCAGGAACAATTTAAAAAATACAAATTGAGTTTCGCAAGAAAACATTTGCAACTATAAATTGAGGTTAAAAACAAATGCATACACACTAATGACTTAGCTGTTTTTCTGTCATTCACTATTGTAGACACATATTCTGTATTTCCGTATTTCAACCCAGCAGCCCAAATGCTCTGCTCCATCTGGCCATTTAATCTTTTTATTCCTATCAGGAGCAATGATTTCTTGGTTCATTTTGGGGTTTTTTTTAATAATGCAAAAATAAGAACAATAATAATAAGTAATACATTTTGAAAGCAGACACATTTGAGATGAAAGACAGATTCTCATAGCTGTCCTTGCTTGAGGTATACCTGCCACAATAACGCCTCGGATACTAGAGATGTTTCTAAATATACAGTAGAAGTCATGGAATTTCCTTTGGGAAAATTTGAGTTTTAGCACTTTAATTCCTGCATATGTACAGGATCTACAAAATTATAAGCCAAGAGAAAATGCACTTTTCTTTTTATCAATTATTTATTAATTGAATAATGAAGCTTTTTGGTTAGAGGGGAGTTTAGGTGACTAAACTAAGTGCCCTCTAAATCAAACACTAATCTAATGGACTGACCGTGACATTAAAGGTGAGACTGTTTCTTCTCTAGTGAACACATCACTGCTAGCAGCTGAGCTTCATGGAGCATGTTGTGATAATGAAAAGAGAAAAATGTGTCACAGAGATGACAGAAGACCACCGGGACCTGACTGAGAGAATTGGGAAATGGCCTGGACTGCAAACCATGCAGGGTTGCCATGTTATCTGTATTTAGTTCATTATTACAGAAGGAAAGAATGATGAAAGAGTCCTTTACTATTTTTCTTCCCTTTCCATCTGTTATTGCAGTGCTGTATATACAAACACGCTCTTACTCCTGTTACCTAAGGAGGTGGACCATTCATTGATGTCTGTATATTTCATGAATGATAACAGCTATATAATATTAAACCATTAAAGAATATAATTTATTGAACTCTATAAGAATGTTAATGATGGTTATGATGTTGACAATGAATAAAAGCTCCAGTTATTCAGATAAACGTAAGTGTGGACTATAAAATTTGTTTCAGAGTTTCTTTGTAGCTACAGTAAAACCACCATGCCACCAAGATTAACCCACTAAAGAAAGCGTAGAAGAATAGCGTAATTTAAAACTGAGTCTTGTGTGTTTGTGCACAAAAGGAGACTGGTTGATTGTGATCCTGACTATTGCATATAACGCTGTGTCCACATGTGACCACTAGTAACTCTATAAGACAAGGTCAAGGCAGGGATAATTTGATTAAAGTCTTAGCGTCTGGGAGAGAGAGGTAGAGCGCCGGGGGGTATGGTAGAAGGAGAGAGCAAAAAAAATAAAGCACTACTGTTTGAAGAGGACAGTGAGAGCAATGCAGAAGATTGTTCCTATTAGAAAATGGAAAGAGTAAAGATAAGAAAGACAAGAAGGATCCCATGGACTTAATCCAAGGTGCACTTGTCTTGCTCTCACAACTGACATTAAGCTTGTACGGGTACTTACATAATTTCAATTGTATAAAAGGTAATGGTACCTCTTATGCATACAGTCAGCTTTAATATACATATTTGGAAATTGACAAAACTATTGTTATTTACACTGAGCTTAAGTTAAATAATGTGTATGAACTCAGTGGAGGTTTTCTTCCTCTGCCAGGCCTTTATTATAGCTGCATTCCTGTTTATTCCTGAGGTATTGTGGTTTTAGTTTCATCAATACAAATGCATACTTATTTGGATCCAGGTCAGTAGATTCACTTGCCCATTAAATAATATTTCACTTTGCCTCAAAAAAATTTGGGGTTGGTTTTGAAGTATGCGTCAGATTATTATCCACTGGTACCACTTTGTTTCACTTAGAACAGTGGTGTTACACTCAGATCCTGCCCGGGCCACATGAGCATTTTATGTGAGTTTTCGAAGGGCCATAATCTAATGCTATTCATTAAAATATTAATATTTATATCAATTGAAGCAAATAACCTTGAAAATAGAATAGGCTTTTTCTTGGAAAAAGAAGGGGTTGTCTTCAAAATTTCTTTAAGATATTTATGGATCTCTACACTGGCTTTCTGGTTTTGGAATCAATCAATGAATTACATTGAAGGCCAAAACTCAGAGGCACAGCTGAAGAAGAATGAAAATGTTTTACAATGTCTTATTTTTAAGGAATTAACATACATACAGTATACAGAGCATCTTAATAGATACTGATCAAATACTTGACAACAATGCTGTTCATTAAGACAATTAAGAAAGTCATCATTTTCATTCATTCATATTTAGAAAAGAAGATTAGACCTGCTTGTTAGTTACCATTGTGTTATTACTTGAATCATTTTCAGTGAAGCTTTCATGAAGGTTATTAATATACTGGATGACAATAGATTGTGCCTTCAATGATTAATTAACAAATGTTTGCCATCACTGCTCCTGTTACTATTATTTCCTGACTCCATCACACACTTACGTTGTATACAATATTGAGAACAGAACACAAGCGACGGCTGCTTTGAGGGGCTGTGAGAATTTTAGTAATGAGAAAAAAAGTTGAGGTGAAAAAAAGTTCATGTGGTACAAATGAAATGATATAGGGAGGTGTATGGGGACGAACCTTAAATTTGAGGCATGTAATTTAAAATATCCACCAGGCTTTCAGCTCAAGCATCATAACCCAGACTGTGTGTATGTGTGTGTGTGTGTCATATATATATATATGTATGTGTGTGTGTGTGTCTGTGTGTGATGGACAACAAGGACAGAAAAAGGGCCTTGACGGACGTGCTGCAGTCCTGTTGGGCACGCCTCAGTCACTCACAGCCTGCAGAGTGTTGACAGGACAGAGTGGTTCGGGATAATAGTGTCAGCTTGTCAGTAAGTGGCTGCGGATGTACAGAGAAGAGAAAAAGTAAGCTCACTGTATATTGTTGTTTACGGACTGCATGTGTCCAGACATTGAAAACATGATTTCTTCTTCTTACTTGCAAGTTTGTTTCCTTTTCAACTCATAAATATAAGTAGATACCTTAAAGCATGAAAATCAAGTCATGCAAGCCATCCTGTGGGTTTGGTTGCAAAATCAGGCCTCGCTGAAAAAAGTAAAAATACATTAATATGGCCAAAAGCAGGAGGTCATCATAATCATTATCATCATAATCAAATGTGCTTGTTAAACATCCCATTCCAGATTTTGTCCCTGTTAACAGACCCCATTCTTCTGAAAAAAGATTACTCTGTGTTTTTGAATGTGTGGATTTGCCCAATCAGCAACAAAATCATTAGTGAGGTCTGGAGTTCAGTCCATTTTAAAAGTGTTCAGAAGCATTGAGGTCAGGGCTCTGTGTGGGCAACTTGAGTTTTCCCGCGCCAACCCAAGCCCTAGTGTACAACTGCAGTACATGCTGGAACATGCTTTGGGCGTCTTAGCTCCAGTTAACTTTTAATGCAACAGTAAACTTTTAATGGTACAACATACAAACCTACTTAATAATGTAAAATAGTGTGCTTTATGGTAACAGTCTGGGAAAGACCCACATGCCGTGTTTGTGTAATGGTCAGGTGTACACAAACTGTTGGTTCTGTGGTGTCCTGAATAAAGGCAGACTTATTTAGTGTATCCTGTTATCATTATCTAAGATTAATGTGCATTAATTAATATTAATGTGCACTTCCATGGTCTGGGTTCGAATCCTGCCCTGGGTCTGTTTAAATGGAGTCTGCACGTTCTCCTCATGCTTGGTGTGTTTCTTTCAGGTACTTCTGAGTGTGGTTTCCTGCCACAGTCCAAAGACATTAGACGTTAGGTTAATTGGCACTTTTAAATTGCTCAGTGTGTGAATGAGGTTGTGTGTCCTGCGATGGATTGTGCACTATCCAGGATGTCTCCTGGGATAGGCTCCAGGCCCTTGTGATGCTGTATACAGGACAAAGAGGTACAGATGATGAGTGAGTGAGTAATATTAGCTCATTGAACCATTTTTGTTATAAAAGTTTACCTTTACATTTTCTTATTACATCGAGAGGTTTCTGTAAGTATGTTTCCATTGTACTGTATAAAATAACATATGGTACATACTGTTAAAAGTAAAATGTCAGACACACAACAACCAATTCTGGACATAGGTTTATAACATTTTATAATCTAAGAACTGAGACCAGACTTCATGAAGCTTGTCTTGATTGTTATAGAGGGGATAGATGTCATTTATTTTATTGACTTATGTAGTTAAAGAAGGCCTTGTCTGACATTTCAATTGTCGAAGAATGAAGCTAGCAGCTCCAATTTGGTTCATTGTGATACTTTCTAGAATTAAATGCTTAACATTAGCTTAAGTTATCCGCTTAAAGTACAAGACCATTACAAGTTTAAAGCTAACAAACATCCAGAAATAGATTTAATAATCTTATTGTTTATTGTATTTTTCAGTTGGGTTTATTGTACTATTTTACTGTTAGAGGAGGTAAAAGATCTGACTATTTTCAAGATATTTCCATTGCTCAGATGTCAGTTTTGTGATATCCTTACCCCAGTCTATGACAACCAACATTTTTACTGAAAGCAACACATGAGGAAACTGTGTAATTTGTTGAGTGCATTACTTCCTGTGGCTAATGCATTCCTAATAGTGTATTAGATTTTTTTAATATCAGTGAATCATATTAAGATATTCTTTTCCTTGTCTTTGCTAATCCTTGCTGAGGCTTTAAGCCCCCAATACTGAGCTAATGAAACCAAGCTTATCTCAATCTATCAGCCTCTAGGCAATCCCAATCCCACACTGCTGCTGGAGAGATATCCTAACAAGTTAGTTAGTTCTAAAAATAATACAATAGTGCAATAACAGTATATTTTCGAAGAACACATTAACAAGTGATGATTTGTGCAGATCTACAGGGACAAAGCATGTGGGTGTTAAGTGCTGTATGCTTACTGATTTATTACTGATTGCACTTTTTCATTGATAGAATCAGTGGGCAGTTTTATACTGTGGTGAGAAAAATGCAGTTTATGTTGAGCCTGTACCCTGACATGCAAAGAATTTTTTTTTTCTGTATTCTACCTGTACAGTATAAGAATATGTCTTATGTTAGTAATCGTGGGAACAACTAATAAAATAGTACTGTGGTATTTGATTCCCAGTGTGTTTAAGGTTTTTGGGATTCTCTGGCAGGTCTTGAAGCAGATCTTTAAAAGGCATTACATTCAAGACGTAGAAAAATATTCAGATTTTTGTTTTAAAATGCATGGGTATTGTGTCAATCATTTTTTGCAGTAAAATCTCCTCTGAACAAATGACAGCTTTATTCTTCTTTTACCACTTAAAATTTACTCACAATGCTCCTCATTAAAGAATAACAGCTTGTGATTTTTATCCACATTTCCTAAGAAAGAAAGATTTGTTGTCGCTACATTTATCAGAAGGAAGTTTATCTCAATTTGTTATCCAAATATTCAAGTCAGCTCAAGTAGTATTGGTCGTGGGCTTAATTAATTATATTTCTCTAGGGTTTAGGGTTGGCCAACTTTTCTTCTACTCAAAAAGGTAAGTTGCCTATCATTGTCACCCATTGATGTAGTTGGTACAAGTGATTATTTTCCTATATAAAAAAAAGTTGGCCTAACAATACCAAAACAATTAAAACACAAACATCACGTGACTGCATTTCAGGACAGATAAATTGCTAGCTATAATCTCAAAATGGAAAATGTTATTTAAACTTTGTGGTTCGATTTTCCTCCCCTTAAATACTAAGGGCTAGTCTGAATTGCTGAGACATACAACACAGGTTACACTGTAACTGTTTTGTCTGTTTTTCAAGAGTTAAAGAAGGGTGGGTTGACGGGCAGTGGTGGTTCAGGGGGCTGAGGTTCTGGGTTGCTGATCAGAGGGTCGGGTGTTCAAGTCCCAACATCAACAGGGTTGGGCCCTGATGGGCCCTTGGGCAAGGCACTTAACCCTATGCCCTGTATAATACCCATGCAGAGCATCACCAGTGCCAGTCCCAAATCTGGAGAAATGTGTAGGTTGTGGCAGGAATGACATCTGGTGTAAGAGCTGTGCCAATAACTTGTCGATGGTATAACTCTAAGAAAAAAGAAGCAAGCAAAAAATAATAATAATAAAATAAAAAATTGAAGGGTAGGTTAAGGATTAGCTTCTTGTAGCTTCTTTTGTGCATGAGAGTGGATTAGTCATCTTCAGTTTAACAAGTTTAGTGACTTGAGTTCAACTGCAAAGCTAAATCTGGTCTGACTGTTATTTAAAAGATAAAGGGGGCTATTTTAACTGTTTGCGGTTACAAAAATGCCTGAAACTTCACATAAATATAAAACTCATCTGCAGCCTTATGTTTCTCTACTCATGGTTTGTACCTGTAATTGTTTTACAAAACAATGTGTTCCTTGCATAGTGAATAGTCGCTTTAGTTGCCTGTGAACTCTACAGTATGTAATCTGTAAGGTTTGCATTACAAATTTAAAAGATTTTGTCACATATACACAATCATTCAGATTATGGTATGCAGTGAAATGCTTATATGAGTGTTCGTTACCTAAAAATAGAAAAAACATTACTATGATTTAATGTATGTTCCATTTTAAGGTCTATACTTAGGCAGGATCCTCTTCTGTTTCTGTGTGTGCATCTGGCTCAATTATATAAGGCTCAGCTCATTTTCTAGTGAACGTAGGCATTTTTTTGTATAACCAGAGTAAGAAAGCAGCACCAGGGGAAGGATCAGACACGTCACATTCACCAAAGGAGCGTGCAAGGGTGTGGCTCAGCAGTATCTCATTTACATGGCTGCTGAAGTGGCAGGACATGTTTCAGATGAGGAGTGAAACAGGGATTTAGAGATACAACACATATTTTTGATTGCTATTTCAGCTGGAGCATTAACAGATTTCTTGGGGACTCTATAAGATCTTACATAGTAATCTGTGTGTATATATTTATATATACAGTATATGTGTAAGCTATTGCTTCCCTTTTAATCTCTTTATACATGTAACAGATCTGATTTGCAAGTTAGCCACTAGCTTCAGTTGAGTTACGTAGTTGGTCAGTTACACTCGTTAACTATCAGGTTTGCTCTGTCTGTGAGCTACGATCTGTTCTCTCAATTTGTTTATTTCCTCTCTTCATTATGAGTTTTTTTCCACTTGCCAGGTGTCTAATTAATTGCAGGGCTGATAGCACATAACTGAGGGGTCCAACCCACACACACACACACACACACACACACACACACACACACACACACACACACACACACACACACACACCCAACTGAGTTTGCATAGTTACCTGGAATCCAAGTGTTAACTTGAATCTTTGTATGCCTTGTTGTCTAGCCTCTAACTCGTGGTCAAGAAGCTAGGATAGGCTGGTGTTTTCTGGTCTCCTCACTTAGCAAACCTACAACATTAGCCAAATTACTATCGCACCACAAGGACTAGAGTTATGTTTCCTACATCGACCCCTCACTGACTCACAATCATGCAGCACACATGTCCTTCTGTATTCCATCATTTATTTTACTACACCACAGTCAATTTTTTTTTTTCAAAGTGGTAAAGGAGACTTTGGCATGTGGCAAGATTAATCTAAACAATGACAGTCATAGAATCACACATAACCTTTATTCTCAGGCACCACACGGTTTGCATCACCCCTTCCAGTAGCATTGTTGTGGTGGTTATCTCTCGGACCTTACCTTCAGATGGTCATCCAAGACTTTTTCAGTCATCCTTTAGTGGGTTGTTTTCACATGACATTGTGGATTATGCTATCCAGGTGATATTCACTGTCCCTGGTGGCAAGGAGGAATGAAATAGAATGCTATTTATGGATAACAGGACGAAATAACAGCCAAGATTCCCTGTCATTGAGAATCAGTGCTGAATCAGTGGGAACACCAGGTTCCACACAAACGATAGCTGTATAATAACAGTATTTATATCAAATACAACATCGTACAGCCACTCTTGCTTGCAACTTTATTGAAGGTTTCACCATGCATGGACACAAGAAGGTATCCTTGGCATATTGACCACCTTTGGCAATTTTAACCTGTTAATACGAGGGTGAGTCGAATTATCCGCATTCGGGTTGTACTGTAGAATTTAACTTTTAGACTTTAGACTAACTTTAACATTTATTGAATTTCTACTTTTAGAAAAGACAAATACTTAATTTTTGACATAATCGCCTTCGCTTTTTAATGCACTTTGTCCATCTTTCAACAAACCTTCATATTCCCTCTTTAAAAAATGTTTTAGGCTAAGCAATAAACTCAGAAGTGAATCTTCGTTCTCGTAGGGGACGTCCTCTGCTTTCAGGGGAGCAAACAGGACCAAAACTCGTCTGATGGACCAAGATCAGGACTGTAGGAAGGATGCTTTAACATTTCAAAACTGAGTTTTTGCAGAGTATTGACTAATAAAGTATGTTCCAATACTGGCCCTTGAGTATCCCAAAAAACTGTAAGCATCAATTTTCCAGCTGATTGACTTTTGAAAATTTTCTTGGTCAGTGATTCCATACTCTGCTGTTTACTCTTAGGCTCGTAGTGATAAATCCATGTCTCATCACCAATAATGATTACCTTCAAGAAAATTTTCCCTAAAGTATAAATGAACTGCAGTAACACGTTCACACCTGCACAGTAGTGACTGAGACAGTGACATTGAACAGAAAGTGCTGATAAGGCCAACAGAAGTTGTAAGATAACTAGAGTGCAGATAATATTCGACTCACCCTCGTACATACATATCTCGCATATTCTGTATTCAGAACAGATATTATGATTGAGACGTAATTTATTAAGTCTAGAATAAAATGTAAATATTCTGTTTAGGTATTACATTGACAGCATAGCTCAGTTGGTATTTATTGTTCTTACTGTAAGTTTAGTTTTGAGGTTGGAGTGGTGTGACATCCAAAGCTCTTTCATGAGTCAAGCGTACTGTTTTGAAAACATTTAAGGGCAAAGAGGGCTCTTCTTGGTACAATGCTCACATCTGTGAAAATCATTTTTAGTAAAGTTTTATTGTCCATTAAAAGTGTTTTAGGGAGTATTTGTGATGATGCACCATGTTTAGCAGAAAATCAACCCCATGATTTTTGGTGAATAAGCTTCTGTTAGCAAATACCAACCAGACATACTGCACTGTATGATGTCCTTCTACTGACTTTCCTAATTCACTATCTGCATTTCCATGTCTATGGCCTTTCTGTTTGCCTAAAAACTGTGCCGTGCATTCACATTAATGCTCACCTATTCACTGAATGTACTGTAAGTTAAAAACATTCTTCGTTCATTTTTGAACATCGACTATCTTCGCAACCATGAATTGTTAGCCGTATACTGTACGTATGTGCTGCTAATATCAGCAGATTTTTATCCAGTGTTAAATGCGCAGTTTCAAATTTGCAATGTCCTCTGCTACTAACAAAATAAATCACACTTGTTATGATAACACTGATGAACCCTCCCATCCTGCTAACTAACCCAGGCCATCTGTCGAAATTATGCATGCCTGTTACCGGAAAGGGTCATGACTGATCAGCTTTGTTCCAGCTTGGGGTAGAGCTAATTTCCTGGATTGAAAAATGTACAGTGAAGAATGAAACAGAAATGAGCAAAAATCAATTGCACAGAAATATGCTCTATATGTTCATACATCTGAAATATACAGATTTGTTTTTAATTTACATAAATGAGGATAATGTAAATGCCTTGAATGATGTTGGTATTAAGGTATAAACCTGGTCCACAAGCTTCACACCTGATTATTTGAAATAAAAACCTTGTGCTTGTGAGATGTCTTGGTTGTCCCACAGGAACCTTGTCCTTATCACACCTATAGCTTCAACCAGATCCTGTGAACCTTTCTGACATGCTTTGTTGCATGAAAATGAAATGTGTAGTACAAATGGAAATACACAGTATAGTGCACCTTTACATCATAACCTTATTGCTATCTGTTGATGTATGATCTGTTCCATTGCAAATAGTAATATTTATATTCAGTTGCATCCCTATTAAAGGCACATGCAGCATACAGTATTTTAAATGAAATACAAAAAATGGACTTTGGCCGAGTACTGAACGAATTGCTGGATTGCAGTGATGCAGGGTTAGATGAATTGCATGCACACTGCATTCATGTGCAGTGTGTCTGTTCATCTGATTTGTGGTGTGACAGCATGCTCATCTCATTTCTGCAGTTCCTCCACATGCAGCACACAGCTCGCAGCTCATTCACACATCTGTGTGTGTGTGTGTGTGTGTGTGCGTGTGCAGAAGAGTGAAAAGGAATGCAGCCATGCATTTCGCCAGAGAGAGTGAGAGTGTCAGAGCAAGAATGAATGAGGTAGAGAAAGAGAAAGGGAGTGAGTGGGTTAAGGACATTTACAGACTGATTGCTCCTTCTTTAGTTTGCTAAAATAAAGGATCAAGATTTTATTGTGGGAGACCTCTTAACGGTAAGATCATTCATTGTACTACATTGTACATTGTACTGTAACTACATGCTTTAGGTTCAGGAAAGCTTCACTCTCTTTCTTTCAGTGTCTTTGCTAGAATCTCTGTACAGTAATGTGTACAGTAAATATATGTACATGTAGAAGTGCAGTGTAGTGTACAGTACTATTTGCTGTTTTATTTGCTGAGATGTATATATTTTACATCTTGTTTTATGGATATCTCAGTGTCTGTGTGTGGGACAGTTCCATACACAGATTGCAGCTTTGTAGCAATAGCACAGTTTTAAGTAAGCATATCAGGAAAGGCCTTTAGTGTTAGAGATATATTCTGTGCTTTTTTCGATATTACTTTTTCGATATAGCTTGATGTTTTAAATCTGTGTATATTTTATACAAATTGAACGCAATATTTTTAAACTCTGTCTATGTGCATAAGACATAGTTTAAAAATAAACTATGAGGTTATTGACTAGTTTATTCCACTATGATTTTATTGAAAGTTTTTATTTATTTTCAGAGGGAAATATGTTACCATTGCTGGAAAACAAACTCTGAATCCATCAGGGCCTGAATGAAGTGAAGTGTAATGTACCAGAGTGACATATCTCTCAATAATTTACCAGTGTGGATTGTGCAGCTGCAAGCCTGCTTTGGTGCTCGCCGTGGAGGTAGAGTCGCAATTTGAAAGAGCAGGATGCTCTCCCTCCTCTCACTTTGCTTATGTTCTTTTGGTGATGCTGGGGGAGACAGTGGGAAGAACACAGAAAAGAGGTCACACATCATTACGTTACCCTTAAACAAGAGAGCTTCATCTCTTAGATAATAAAACTTGTTTTCGCTGCTGTTTTTGACAGAATGTGTGGGCTTAAGAAGGTTAAGAAGGAGAAAAACATCAGTAATGGTTTATTCACTGTGGGTTTTATTTCCTTCAGTTTGTGGGTAGACAGTGATGAAACGACACCTAGAGAAATTTAGTGACAGACGGAGAAATCAATAGGAACCTTTAACCCTATTATACCTGCGCTTTTGCATCTTATAAATGTATAAATGTTTTATGCACATGTACTCGTACATATGTAGTGTAGTGCATCCCTGCTCAGGCAATATGAAATGCGATAGCTGTATTGCATGGTAACGCAATTTAGCTTTAAACACTAGTTTCCACTGTTGTTTGTCGTTTCATTGTTTCATCAGTCTGATGGTGGCTGCACCAAAAAAAAAAAAAATAAATAAACAAAGATTCTTGGTGATGTTTTAAAAGCAGAGACATGGTTATGGAGTTATTGTACATGTGTGTTACCATTTGGGATGGGTTTTGGCTATGGAATGTAACTCAACAAGACAAATGCATTAACATTTACAATGTGGCTAAAACACCTCCTGGATTATTTTTAGCAATTGGATTTAAATGTGTTGCAAATGTCTTTTGTTTGCATTTCAGAATATATTTTATCTATATTTTATATTATCTAGTGTAAACCACAGAACTCTTGAATGGTTGCAAGGGCCTAAAGCCTTTCTTTGACCACAGGAACCAAGCACACACACTCACGCTCCCAATCATACACTACGGGCAATTTGGAAATGCCAATCAGCCTACATAGCATGTCTTTGGACTGTGGGAGGAAGCCAGAGTACCCAGAGAAAACCCACCAAGCATTCAAACTCCATGCATACAGACCAAAGACGAGATGTAAATTACCAACCCTTGTTGTTTAAGGTGATGCTGCCACCATGCCTATATTATAGTTAATATAAAGAAACACCTTATTTTTCCTCCGTATATTCACTTATTTAGACTATACAACCATTGTGAAAAGTTTTAAAAATGACACACAAATATTAATTTTCACAAACTGCTGCTTCAGTGTTTTTAGATCATTTTGTCAGATGTTACTATGGTTTACTGAAGTATAATAACAACCATGTCATAAGTGTCAAAGACTTTCATTGACAATTACAGTACATTAAATTTATGCAAAGAGTCATTATTTTCAGTGTTGACCCTTCTTTTTCAAGACCTCTACAATTCTTCCAGACATGCTGTCAGTCAACTTTTGGGCCACATTCTGACTGATGGCAGCCCACTCTTGCATAATCAATGCTTGGAGTTTGTCAGAATTTGTAGGGTTTTGTTTGTCCACTCGCCTCTTGAAGATTGATCACAAGTTCTCAATTGGATTAAGGTCTGGGGAGTTTTCAGGCCATGGACCCAAAATTTTGATGTTTTTTTTTTTTCTTTACCCTATCCACTCCTTATCACTTTTAAGGTGTTCCATCATGCTGGAAAAGGCATTGTTCGTCACCAAACTATTCTTTGAGGGTTTGGAGAAGTTGCTCTCGGAGGATGCTTTTTATTCCATTCTTTATGTTCTTAGGCAAAATTGTGAGTGAGCCCATTCCTTTGGCTAAGAACCAACCCTACGCATTAATGGTCTCAGGATGCTTTACTTTTGACACGACACTGGACTGATGGTAGTGCTCACCTTTTATTCTTTGGATAAGCTTTTTTCTGGATGGCCCAAACAATCGGAAAAAGGATTTACCAGAGAAAATAACTTTACCTCAGTCTTTAGCAGTCCAATCCCTAATAGTCATTAGAATCCACAAAAGCAACCAGTGTGTTGACCATAATTATAATAACTAGTGATGGTGTCACTTTATGGTTCCCTTTATCCTAAAGCGCATAGGAACTTTCAGTAGGATTAAAAGACCATGCTGTGTATGAAATTTGTTAAGTGTTAATTTGTCAACATATTTTGAAAAGAGTGAGTACATGGAAGAATAATCCGGCTAGTTAAGCCTTGACTGTCAGGTAATCATGTGAAGGAATGAAGCAGCAGATTAGGGAGAAGACATCATAGCCACTGAGGTTGGTATTTTTAAAAACGTTATCTTATATGCTACAAGAAATGCTTTTTGTACTTTTTGGATAAAACTCTGTATTTTATTTCCCCTGCTGTATATCCTGTTTGGTCTGACCAGCTTCTAGCTGCTAAAGCACAGGCTGATCCTGTCTAGTCGATAGAACATCTTTTTTAGCTGGAGTGTTGTTTGAAAAAGACAAAATAAAAGATAAATTTCTTAACTACTGTACTACTAGTACTGTTTCAAATATGTAACAATAATATATAAAATTACAGAAATATCAAACATTTATTGATCAGGAACCTAGAAAGTAATTTACCTACTGAAAAAGATGATCTGCCAGATCGGCATGTTTTGGCATTGGTAGCTTGTTAGGTCAAGGATTTTTGCGGCATGATCTTCAATTTGAGACTTAGATTATAATTAATATTCTCTCTCTCTCTCTCTCTCTCTATATATATATACATATATATATATATATATATATATATATATATATATATATATATATATATAT